>JAQGBB010000611.1:0-17812 GCA_034691745.1 Prismatolaimus dolichurus
TATACATCCTCGTTTATCTACGTTAATCGCCTTTATTTTTTTCTCCAGAAATTAATTGCCTACGGCCACTTAACTGGCAGGGCCGCTGACAGCATGAATCCAGATCGTCCGCTAATCGATCGGATCGTCAAAACGATCTGCGATTGTTTCAAGGGCGTTCACACTGACGAGAACGTGCAACTGCAAATCATTAAGGTGAAGGAATCTAATTTTTTTGTAGTGTATACGGTCAGTTTACTAGTTTTCTATCTTCATCATTCCTCTCATTATATTGAATTCCATGTATTGCATTTAGGCGTTACTTACTGTTGTTTCAAGTCAGAATTGTGAAGTGCATGGCAACTCGCTCGTTCTCGCCGTACGCACAGCGTACAATCTGTACCTGGCGTCGAAAAGTTTAGTCAATCAGGCCACAGCGAAGGCGACTATGTCGCAAATGATTAATCTCGTCTTCTCGCGTATGGAGGCCGAAGGGGTACGTTAAGCACGTGTAAACTGCAGTCACGCGTAGCTCAACTCGTAAGCCTACACTTCTGGCTGCACGCACAAGTGGGAAAGGTCTAGAAAAGTTCCATTTACGTGTACAATACAAGTTTTCCATACCTTATTACTCTGTAGAAACATAGGAGCGCTTAAACATCCTCTCAGAAGCTTTGACACCAATACAAGCTAGAGAAAAAGTTGAAGCTTTTTCTACATGCATTTCAGCCGGGCCCAGAGGTTACCGCGACCACGAATGAGGACAACATCGAATCAGAGGTTAGCGACGTCCTCAACGATTTGCTCACCGAGATATGCCTTCGCGAAGGCGACAGCGCTGCACGCTGTTCGTCGGTAAGCGGTGATTCTGGCCCGTTGAACACTTCCGACGCGGATGCGGTGTCGAACCAGAGTGGAGGTGATCACGCATCGCTTTCGGCCAGTGGCAGTGTCCATCCTTCGGGACTTCTATCCGTACCGAGTGGCGGTTCACTTTCCGGTAGTCCTGAACATTTGGGCTCACCTGAAGGCTCTTTTGATGTAAGCATGATTGTGTATGTACTGTACATTCGTGCATGTATGTACTGTACATTCGTGCATGTATGTACTGTACATTCGTGCATGTATGTACTGTATGTACTCATGTGAAGTGTATATTAGATAATTTTTGTTACTCAACTTTAGGCTAGTCTTTTACAAGCGGGCGGAGATTCGACAAACACTTTGACGAATATTCCGCAGTTACAACGCGATGCGTTCTATATTTTTCGTGCATTGTGCAAGTTGTCGATGAAAGACCCGGACGCGACTGATTTGAAGTTTGTTTCCCCCCCCTTTTAGAATTATTTTCTTTTCATTTTTATTTATTTTGTAGATCCCATCAATTACGATCGAGAATTCTGAGCTTACAAATGGTCCTTTCATGTCTGCAAAATGCCGGACCGGTCTTCAAACAGAGTAGTGTTTTTGTGGCGGCGATCAGGCAATATTTGTGCGATTCGTTGAGCATGAATGGGGTGTCACCTATTCCGGAAGTGTTTGAACTTTCGCTTGCCATCTTTGTCGCTATGCTTGCGAATTTTAAAGTTCATTTGAAACGACAGATTGAGGTGAGGAAGGGGTTATTTGGAGGATAGGACCCATATGGTCGTATGTGGTTTAGGTGTTTTTTCAAGAAATTTTCTTGAATATTCTCGAATCGAGCGCTAGTTCGTTTGAACATAAGTGGATGGTCATGCAGGCTTTGACGAAGATATGCTCGGGTATGTTCTATAGTGTTCTGTAGTTGGAATGAGTGCTCTTGGGAGGATATTTGTTCTATAGTGTGCTATATTTTGCGCAAAGGTTACGAATTTTTACTAAAATTTTTTTTCTTCAAAAAATTAGAAAAATTTAAAAAATCAGAAAATTGAGAAATTTCAAGATTTTCTTTCGAAATGGTCCGCGATTGCAGGCGTAGTGCTCGACGAGAGGAGCTCAAATCTACCATCTATTTTGCTCGCATATGTTATAATACTACACATTATTATATGGACTCAATTCTTTCCAATATTTGCCTATTTTTACCCTATATTGCCTGGCGCTATGTGCTGTTTTGAAAATGAAACTGTAGTATCCATTAATTAGACGCAAACGGCAAACGCTTTTTGATGTGTCACAACTTTTTTAACTGTCCTCTTTCGACGGGTTATTTGACCCAGTGACTGTTTTGTATATAGACGCACAAAGCGTCGTCGATATCTACGTTAATTACGACTGTGATCTACACGCGGCGAATGTGTTCGGACGACTAGTTAATATTCTTTCGAAAATCGCACAACGCCGACCACCAAGCGCGTCTGAAGCGACCGCTGCTGGTGGTGTCAGTCAAGAGCACTCTATGCGGATAAAGGTTTTCTTAACACATTTTCTTGGTGTTTGTTAGAAGTTCTGTTTCTCAGGGGCTTGAATGTTTGGTCAGTTTGCTCAAATGCATGGTGGAGTGGTCGAAAGAGTTGTATATCACACCGGAATTGCAATCGAATATGGGTAGGTGAGGTTGGGAGTTTTTTAGTTTTTTTGTTTGTTAAAGAGGGCGCTTGTTTAGCGCCGGAAAATACCGAACTAGAAAAAGGCTCGCAATCGAGTTTGAACAAGATGGAGAATGGGGGACCTGGTGCGATTCATCAGTCGAATTCGACGCCTGGATTTGGTATTCCACAAAGTTCGTCTGTTTATCAACTTGAACAGAAGAAACAACAGAAGGAAATTATTGAACAGGGCATTGAATTGTAAGTGGGTTGTTTTTTTGATTATTTTTTCTTCGTTTTGTGCTGTGGGTATTTTTGATTTTTTTTTCGTTTTGTGCTGTGGGTATTTTTTATTATTTTTTTCCGTTTTGTGCTGTGGGTATTTTTTATTATTTTTTTCGTTTTGTGCTGTGGGTATTTTTTATTATTTTTTTCGTTTTGTGCTGTGGGTATTTTTTTTAATTTTTTTTCGTTTTGTGCTGTGGGTATTTTTTTAATTTTTTTTTCCGTTTTGTGCTATGGGTATTTATTATTTTTTTTCGTTTTGTGACAATGGCGAAATTTTTACAGGTTCAATCGCAAACCGAAGTTGGGCATAAAATTTATGACGGAGAGAAATTTAGTTGGAGAATCGAGCGCTGATGTTGCGAAGTTTTTACACGAAGAAGAACGACTTGACAAGGTGTGAATGTGAGGAATTATTTAATCGGGAGAGTTTTTAAACGGATTCATATTGAAGGCGGTTGTCGGCGATTTTCTTGGAGATGGAGATCCGTTTAATCGGGAAATCATGTTTGCTTATATCGATCAGTTTGATTTTGCTGGAAAAGATTTTGTCTCGGCGT
Source organism: Prismatolaimus dolichurus (assembly GCA_034691745.1). NCBI lineage: Eukaryota > Metazoa > Nematoda > Enoplea > Triplonchida > Prismatolaimidae > Prismatolaimus > Prismatolaimus dolichurus. The sequence continues at coordinate 3,335 of JAQGBB010000611.1, forward strand.
TGAGGATTGCGTTGGAAGAATTTCGACTGCCTGGTGAAGCGCAGAAGATTGATAGGTTGATGGAGAAGTTTGCGTCGAGATATGTCGAGTGTAATCCGAAGTATGTACTGTATGTTAGGTTTGTGTCAAAGCGGGTGGGTGTGTTGGACTTTGCCTTTTTTAGTCAAGGCATATTCGCTAGTGCTGATACGGCTTATGTTCTTGCCTATTCGATTATCATGCTGACAACTGATCTGCATAGTCCACAGGTAGTGTATGTCTGACTGGGGGGCTATTTTTGAACTACTGTGGGGTAATGAGGATTTTAGTAAAAAAATATTTTAGATAAAAAAAAATTAAAAAAAATTAGAACCATTGCGAAATAGCGTGAAACAGTAATGAAAAACGTTTTGAAGACGTTTGCACTATATTTTTTATTAATTTGTTTATGCAAAAAAACGTTTTTCAAATGAAATTTGCATTGCTTCACGGTAGTTGAAAATGTCACTGTAGGTGAGACATTCGTAGTACATAGATTACACGGTCGTAGCGCATGTTTTACTGTGCCCATATGTTGCGTCTTTTTTACTTGAAATCATGAAAAATTCGTTAACAAAGCACGTTCGAACTTGGATTCAAACTAGATCTAATATGGCCGTGTCGACGTGTGTTCAATAGTATGTGTTTGCAGATTGCACACAAGATGACGAAAGAGCAATACATTAAGATGAATCGAGGAATCAACGATTCTGCCGATTTGCCGCCCGAATACTTGTCCGCTATATACGACGAAATTAAGACGGAGGAGATCAAGATGAAGGCGTCGTCTGCTAAAGTTACCAAACAGCCTACAAGTGCGTACTAGGGCTACAGAGCTAGAGTACAACAGTATGGTCTGCACTGTAGAAGGGCGTTTAGGTCGAGTGTCTGGTTGGAGGACAGAATTTTTTCGGAAAAAGTCGCAACTCGAAAAATTGAAAATAGATTACTTTTTGCCTCACTACGACCTTTGGGGAATTGCCCTCATGAGGGAGTCCCTGCTGTATACATGTACTTATGATTATACAGTACATAGACTGTAATACGCGTAGACTGATTTCGAATTTCTTTGCAATTCTTTCTCTCCGACCCTTTTGAAACAAGAACAGTCGCGTGACGGCTAGACTCCCGAAAGAGGTTCAATTATTTCACTTCTACGTTTTATCTATGTTTTATACGGCAGATGACCGAAGGAATTTTACAGGTCAGATCACTGAACGACAACGACGCTTGTTGTACCATTTTGAACGCGATCAGATGTATCAGGCGGCGAAGAATTTGATGCAAGCAGCGTCGCACGCTCAGGCACAATTCACTTCGGCGACGCATTCCGAACATGTTCGACCAATGTTTAAAGTACTCTTTACTCTCTTTGTACTTTATTGTTTTGTTCGAACGACTGAATATTTGTAGTTAGCGTGGACACCGTGTTTGGCTGCGTTCAGTATCGGACTTCAAGACACGGATAACCCGCAGATTACACATTTGTGTCTCGAGGGATTCGAATGTGCTATTCGTATTGCGTGCATATTTTATATGGAAGTTAGTATGTATTGTATGTTTGTTTTTTTTTTCCTTCTTTTTACATACTTTTTCCTCGTCTAGCTCGAACGCGACGCTTATATACAAGCGTTGGCACGCTTTTCACTCTTGACGGCTAACTCGGCCTTGACTGAAATGAAGGCGAAAAATATTCTGACCATTAAAACACTTATTGTCGTTGCACTTACCGATGGAAATTATCTCGGCACGTCGTGGCTTGAGGTATTTGTTTTACTCTGCATCAATAGGTGAATGATTACTTTTTCGATTTTTCGTAGATCTTGAAATGTATTAGTCAATTGGAACTTGCGCAATTGATTGGTACGGGCGTTCGGGCACGTATTGTGAATTCTTCGAAGTCGGCGAAGCATGAAGTGCAAGAATCGACACGTATGTTGGTGTGAACATTCGAACTAGTTTGTAATAGAGCTTCTTTTCTAGTCGTACTCACTGGTGCTCATTATGATCAGAAAAAGATGCCCAGTTTAGTCGACACACTTGGCGAAACGAGTTCGCAGAGTGTTGTTGTTGCTGTTGACAGGCAAGAAGTTGTGACGTTTATTTTATTTGTGATTTTTTTTATTTTATTTTATTCTTAGAATTTTTACAAGTTGTTCTAAATCACTCGATGGCGATGCTATCGTACATTTTGTTCGAGCTTTGTGTCAAGTGTCGATGGAGGAATTGGCTAATCCGATTCATCCGAGAATGTTTTCACTTCAGAAGATTGTCGAAATTGCTTTTCATAATATGGAGAGAATTCGACTTCAATGGTCGAGAATTTGGGAAGTACTTGGCGAACATTTTAATAAGGTTTGATCCCCCCTCTTTTGGTCGGTACTGTTGGATGAAGTTGGAGGAGGTGGTTACAGGTCGGATGCTTGAGCGAGAATATTGCGTTTTTCGCTGTCGATTCACTCAGACAACTGTCGGTGACGTTCATTGTTCAGAAAGTGGAGTTACCCAATTTCAGATTTCAGAAGGACTTTTTGCGACCGTTTGAATATATCATGAAACGAAACAAGTGAGACTTTGTCCTTCCCTATGTGCACATAAGGCAGTGGAAGTTTTATTATATTATATTAGGCACACTCTCGGCCCAACCTCGGGGCATGGGGCTGTCGCCAACTGTTTTTCGGTTCTATGGGTTTTTTGTTTTTTCCCCCGACCTTTATGGGCGTAGCTGGGGGCCCCTATGACCCGGAAAAGTATGAGGAACTACTCTACTATGTTTGGATTTTCGGCCCACCAGATGCGTTTTTGGCCCTGTCGACGCTCAACTTTTGGGCTCCCCCCGTAAGACCCCTGACCTTACTCATTGAACCTTGGTAGGGTCTGTTATATTTACAATGGTTTTTATATTATTTTAAATATTTAGGTCCCATGCAATTCGCGATATGGTCGTCCGTTGCATGCAACAAATCGTCACCGGTCACGCTAGCAAGGTTCGCTCCGGCTGGAAGAATATCTTCTCGGTCTTCCATATGGCTGCGTCCGATCACGAACAGGAGCTGGTCGAGCTTGCGTTTAGTACAGCTAGTGATATAATTGGTTGGTTGCCTTTTTTCTTTATGTACAGTACACATTGCATGCGTTGTTATAAGGTGTGCTTTTAGTGAATATGTTTGAGAAATATTTGAGTGCCGTTATTGACTCGTTTGGCGAAGCTGTCAAATGTTTGTCGGAATTTGCTTGCAATGTACTCTTTCCCGATCAGAGTATGGAGGCGATTCGGTTGTTGAGACTTTGTGCCAAATATGTGGCTGATAATCCGCAGGTAAGTTATGTACTGTACGTGTGCTTTTTTGGAAGTTTTGTTTTGTCGTTTTTTATGTTCTCTTTTGTTTGTATACATGTACTGTACGTATGCTTTGTAAGCTGTGCACTGCTTTTTGTGATTCTTTGATTTGATTTTGTCTCGAAGGTATTCGCCGAACATGCTTGGGACGATATTTCGGTGCCTGAAGCGGAACGAATTTGGGTTCGTGGTTGGTTCCCTTTGTTGTTTGAATTGACGTGCATCGTTTCACGCTGCAAACTCGATGTGCGGACGAGGTGGGAGTTATTGTATATCTATCAGTGAAGTCACTTTGCTCGTATTTTTTAGTTCGTTTTTGTAGTGTGGAACAATTTGGAAGCATTGTTCTACTTGTAGGGGCCTGACTGTGATGTTCGAAATCATGAAGACATATGGACATGATTTCAAACCACATTGGTGGAAGGACTTGTTTCAAGTGACGTTTCGGATATTCGATATTATGAAGCTGCCTGAACAGCAAACAGAGGTGGGAGCGAATACGTAGTTTTTATATTTTTCTTATATACTTTTTTGATCGATTTCCCCTCTGTTGAGCCGGTCTTTCCCGTCATGGCGCTTGTCGGGAGTGAATTTGTGCATGTGAACATTCCCATAGCATGTGGCACCCGCTCTTCTGCTTGGTTTTACTACGAGACTACGGGACATGCAGGGAGGACGGCAAATGGAACGGGTCTTCGCTGTGGCGGATTGGGAAAGGGAGAGCCTGAGGTTGAGCGAAACCGGCTGGGTTGAGAACCGGTTGTCTAGCACGAAGGCTGGTCCCTTACCGCATGATTTGCTTGGAACTCGCGCAAACTAGAGAGAAGCAACTTTCTATTGGACAGTGGAGCAAGCGGAGAAAATTTGCGATACAGTAGAAGAATGCGCGCGTTCAGACAGGGGATGAACCCCCGATCTGTTGCGGGTTAGGGTTGTACCTTAACCCCTAGGCGTGATGTATACAGTATACGTATTGTACGTAGTTTAGTGTCAGCCCTCCCCCCGTCCGTCACTCAGATGTCCATAGACGTAGCATTTAATTGTTTTTCTTGCTCATCTCTTGTGAACAGAAAGCCGAATGGATGATGACGACATGCAATCACGCACTCTACTCGATCGTCGATGTTTTCACCCATTATTACGACCAGCTTCATCGGGTCGTTCTTCCGGACCTCTATGCGCAGCTTTATTGGTGCGTTCAACAGGATAATGAACAGTTGGCGAAAAATGGCGTCAATTGTCTCGAGAATCTTGTTGTCTCTAATGGAGCCAAGTTTACGATGGAGATTTGGCAACAGACGGTTCTCCTTATACAGAATATGTTTCGGATTACGCTTCCGCAACGGTATGGTAGTATTTGTCCGTGAAATTTTATCTACTGTATGTGCATTTTCTGACGGTTACTGCGCTGTTTGATTCATTTTTCTTGTCTTATTCATGCATAATTGTTTTTTCTCTGTGGAAGAAGGATGTTTTTGTTTTACTTATTTTATAGATTGATGACGTGGGAGCCGGATATTTCGAACGCAGTTTTAATTCAATCGAAGGTCAGTCGAGTGTGTATTGTATATCTGACGAGCGAGGGCTCGCTTTTCAGTCGTTGTCTTGTGGGTCATGATGAGCAGTTATTCAGATATGACTGGGGAATGATATTTCAAATCGAGCTTTTTAAGTCTGAACCCACGAGAAAAACAATCAGTAGTGTACGACTAGTTTTCTGGCAGAAATGAGCTAGGTTTTTCTCGAACTGCGTAGGATCTTGCTCCGAACAATGTTCGACGAGGTTCGGCTAGTCATCAGCTTACGTTTGTCGATGCCGATGGATATGGTCCTGCAACGGGTGTGTAATATTTGTGTTTCTATGTCCCTAGCGGTGGGCAACTTTTTTCGTCTGAGCCAATTTTGGGGAAAGCCGTCTTTGACCTGTCCATAAAGCTGGCGGAACTCACGGAATTTTTTCGGCGAACGTCGACGAAAATTCGAGGTTTTCGCTTCGAAAAAGTTTGAAATTAGTGAACAATTTTTTGAAATTTTTAACTAGCAAAAACTCACGAGCCATTGGTTTCCCACTGAATCTATCGTGACTGTGTAGAGATGCCCGGCGGGTCGAGACCAGCAGCAGAGTTCGCCCAGATTTTGATCAAGTGTGTTACACATCTCGAACTCGTTCAAACCATTGATGCTATCGTTTTCTTCCCATCGGCGTCGAAGAGGGATGATGATCGGGTTCTTAAGGAAGCTCAAGTATGGTTTTGATTTTTGCTTTTTTCGATGCTTTTACAACGAGTACGTGTAGGCGAATGAACAGTCGACTGTTGAGTATGTTCAACATGAGGATGAGTCGTCGATGTATGGCATGTATGCTCGGTTGAACACTGGTCAATTGATGACGTTGGTTGATTGTTTAATGGAGTCACACGAGTTTGCGAAAGGGTTTAATTCGAATAATGCGCAGAGGAATATTCTCTGGAAAGCCGGTATGTGACATACGTGTATTATGTATTGTATGTGCGCTCTTTTTTCGTTGTATGGAATCGTGGCGATGCCTTTGCAGTGGTCTCTGCTTACTTGCTTCTGTGTGTAGGCTTTAAAGGCAAGAATAAACCAAATTTGATGCGACAAGAAGTGTCGAGTGTAGCATGCGCGTTGAGGATTCTTTTTCGCATATTTGTCGACGAGCGACGCGAGCAGATTGCGCAGATTCAGGAGAGGTTGACACGGTATGGCTATTGTACTTGTTACGGAACTGTGGGTGGAGCTTTGGCTTAAGGCCAAGAGAAGGTGACTATCCTGTCTTTACTTTGGTTGTTTTCTGTGGCATCTGTACGTTTTATATGTACAGTACGTCTCTGCATATCGTCTAGCGTTTGACTGAACTGCTTTTCAGTGTTTGTCGCGACGCACTCTCTTACTATATCGCCCTCGACTCCGAGCAACAACGCGATGCGTGGATGCCTATTGTGTTGCTCATTTTTTCGCGAACATTGAAGCTTAGCGATAAAGAGGTGCATATCCCGTCTGTCTTACTTGATCGAGGAGATGGACTTTTCTTTTTAACACTTGTCTGCTTTAGTTTCATGCACAAGATGTGGCTTTCTTTGACCTCCTTTACGACCTCATCGACGTGAATGTCGGCCATGAAGTGCGAGCGATGTTGAAGAGGTGTTTGCGCAGGCATCGGACTCTCTGTTCGCTTTCGCAATCACCAGTTGTGACGATTGCTCGTTAGTTGACGGCGAGTTTGCTTTTCTTTTTCCCCTGTTTGGGTGGGATGGATTTTTGTGCAAAATAGTGTAGATATGTTTTTAATGTTTTATTCTTTGTTTTATGTCCTTTTTGGCGAGTTTATCGCGCTTTGTGCAATGCTTGTCATCAAGATTTCGAACGATCCATGTACGGTGTGCGCAATGTGATTGGCGCTTCCGTTTGGGAATGTCGTCGAGCAGATGTCAATTGTGTAACAGGCGTTGAATGTACAGTACGTATATTGTTGCTAGAAGACTGTTTGTATCGATCGCTTTGTATATTCGAGATCTGCGGCAGACCTTTTGGCAGGAACTAGTAACGACGGCGTGACCTTGTTCTAGACGCGTGAACGTTGCATGTTGAGAAGTGGCAATGAATGCAATACTGGTGTTCTTTATTGGCTTGGCTGCATGCGTATAGTACGGTACAAGCTAGACGCTCTAGGACTATAGTGAGAATATTTTCGCGCTGCAGAATGTGCTGTCTCGCGCATCGAGTGTTGGTGTGCGATATTTTCCATGTCTTGTGATAGAATTTGGTGATTTGCTCTTATTTTCGTTGTTTATTGACGTCCGTTTTCGTCTGGCGAATGTCGGTCCGTGCGTGCAGTCTCAAAGCGATTTATTGTTAGTTATTTATGCGTGCCAAATAAAGGGCGATCGTCGAGGTCTTTGTTTTGGGCATGTTTGCATGAAGCCCTGTCCCTGGAGGCAATATTGGGACCCAAGAGCGATCTGACCATCATTTGCATTAGCGAGGAATTCGGCTGATGCGCTGGTACATAGTTCGAGGCACAGACGCATGCATATGCTTACATATAAAATTTCCGTATCTATACGTGGCACACAACCCAGGGAAGGCTCAAACCATTTGAGCTTGGTGAGGCAGATGACTTCGGAGTCGGTGAGTATTGAGGGAACAGTCCCCGGGGTATTAGCCTTTTCGGAATCCCCTTTCTTGTAGAGCGTTGTGCACTTGCTGTAGAGAGCACGTCTTTTTACACACGCTCGGAGTACGATATTCCGTCGTATTTTGACTGCACAATTTTAGCGTCAAAATGACAAGACTACGGTAATTCTTATAACAAATGTAACAACAAAAGATTCCGCAAAGGCTAATTGAGGGGGACTAAAATTGGAGAAGTACGGTATGTGAAAATGAGAGCCCAGTCCTGTTCGACTCAGTCTGGTGACCTAAAGTGCGTCTCAACCAGAACTTCGTTATTTTCAGCGAGTTCGCTCTTCGACAATGTCGTCAACGGTGTTCGAGTTGTATTCTGCGATGCACGAAGCAGTTCGTCCGTCTCAAAGCTGTTCCGCCCAGCTGGCGTATCCATGGAACCACAGTTGTCAACACGGAGTTGAAACCTCGTCCTTTTCGGCTGTTCGGATAAAGTTCGCCTCGCACCTCCGAACCACTTGTTAGAGACGAACTTCAAGGCTGAATCGAATTCGGGAATTTTCAAGGCGTAAATAGCTGCATTTGCGAGGGATTTTGAGATCATTAAGAACGATATAAACGCAGAGAGAGTGCTGAGTAGACCGTGATAATTCTCCTCCAGAAAGGTGTACTTCAGTGGACAACTCTGACAAATCACGAGATAGAATGTCGTTGATGGGATCCACGCGATCACGAATGTACCGACGATCCACGCTGCTGTGCAAATCGTTCGCCGTTTTCGGCGTACAAAGCTCGCACTAGCTTGACTTCTCGTCGGTGGTCCGACGTCGTCTGCATGCGATGTATCATCGCCACCACCAAGCGGTTTCTCGAAGGTGTTCAAGATATGGATCATCCGGGTGTAAAGGCATGCCATGAGGAGCAACGGAATCAGAACTGTCAGCAGCAGTGTGTAGCGAAAAGCGGCGCCTTCCGTCGATGCTTTGCGGTGACAACCGTAGGATCGAAAGAGCTCGTCGTCGATGAGTGCAAATGCGGTGAGGAATGAACTTGGAGGAAAGAGCCACATGAGTGCAATGATGCAGCAAAGGGAGGTACGCGAGAAAAGGTGTTGATATTTGGTCGGAAGTTCAACGGCGAGCCAGTGGTTGATCGCGAGAACTAGCAAGTGTAAAACGGTTGTGTGGATTGCGCCGAGTCGAAGAGCTTGAAGAGCCACTGATGTGCAGTGCTGTATCGTTAGCATGAAGTCGTTCTCTGGAGGAGCACAGATGTCCATGATAACGATTGGTACGTAGCTGTCCAGTAAAAGGCTGGTCGCAATTAACAGCACTAAACGCAAAGGCTATTTTCGATACACTGTATATATCGATGCAAAAGCTAGCTTACCCGACCAGATATCGGCCGATGCCAGGCTGATCGTGAGAAGAAGCGTGGGATTGAGATGCCGCCTACGGGCGGCTTGTTTAATGTAGGTCGCAAGATAAATGACGAAGACATTCGCGGCTATAGTGAGGACGCAAAGCGCTAGAAGTGCTGGAATGAGCACTCGGTAGATGCTACGTTTGAAGAGGAGATGCTCTCTAAACGCAGTTCGATTGTAGTCGTCTGTGACGTTAGATGTTGGATCTGTGTCGATGCACATCTCGGTTTCTGTCGACGCTGGTCGCTTAGGATCTAAGTATTTTCAAGCGATTGCGAAAAGTGCTGAAAAGCAAAGAGACCACCTGGATTTGCATTTCCTAGCAGCTAGCAGCCGGCAGGGCTTCCGCTTAGGGGTCATTCACTAATGATGTCACTTAAAAATTGAAAATTTTAGACCCACTCACCCTCGTCATAGCATTAGCGCATAAACATAGGGTATCTTTTACATGTAACGTCACTTCCTGTGCAAAATTTCTTGAACCACCCAGGCAGGTGACGTCATTAATAAATGACCTCTTTGTGAGATGTTGCAAGGTAGGGTACGACTGCTACAAGGCTTGCAGCAGGAGCTACATTGTATCCATCTGACTGTCTGGGACAGTGTAATTCAGGTCTGGGGTAATTAGACAGACGAGATGCTGCCGATGTTTGCATGCAAAACTGCACTCGGGACTCGGATACGGATGAGATGACATTTTGTTTGTCCAACTCCTGCCTCATTATTACCTCCATTGATGGATCGACCGACGGGAATCCAGCGTATAACGATGCAGCTGGAACATGAGCATCACAGTGAGCGTATGTGGCTAAAGTTCGCTAGGTATCTACAAAGCCTACTTGAGAGAAGCAGCTGCTGTCGGAGCGTGATTATTACGCATTTGCAGGCTTCGACAGAAAGGGAAAGTAAAAAACATCTGACATTGTGCCCTCTGTTCCTATATGTCCTCTGTTCGACTACGAAGCTGGCGCGACTTTAGTGCGAGCCCAGCTTACAACGTTGAGCTTCTAATTCATTTTGCTCACAAATCGAGCTTTGGTGGAAGCATAATAGGTTGTACAGAGACGAGCGAAAGCTTGCATTCGAGTCGGGAAAGCTCGAATTGCCCGTTTCCGCAAAACGTCGTTCGAGGTCTGGTTGTCACGACTTTTTTTGCACCATTCTACCTAATTTACATGCACATTGCACGTATCCACCAGAACAGCAAAATCCATGTCGCAAGGGACTGTGCGCCTCAAATAGTGCAACGTTTGACAATCACACTGCGAAGAAACCTCTTGTGGACCAATAGAAACAAGTCGGATGTGCCGATCCTCGATCCCACTCATACAGTGTGCGCTCACAGTGTGACATAATGCAGAGTATATTTCAAGAGTACACCATGGCCGAAATGCACGTGTAAAATTTCAGCTAAATTTGACAACGCATTCTGAGGTTATAACTAAGGGAACTTGACATGGCATTTGCCAGTGGGCCTGAAATTACCGATGGCAAAATCCATATATGATGGTAATGCCTGCCTTTGGCAGTCAGATGCAAAACGTAATGCTCAGTCTTTGAATAAAGGTAAACTTGTTCGCTTATTCAGATGCCGTTCCCGTAGTCTTACGCGATCCGTAAGTTACATAATAGTCAAGTCGTACGTTGTACGGATTGCGTTCAAGGTGTAGGAAAAAGAAAAGCACCTTGCTGCATTGGAGACCTTGTCTACCTGAGTGAAGTCGCGCTTGAACCTAAGCTTCAAAAGGTGTCAGACAGACACCTCCGATTGCATTAGTGGGCCTAAAAAGCAGCGGTGCAGTGAGTGGATTATTCAAGCTGAGTCTGGAGTCTGGTTCTATCAGGATCATCGAAGTAACATGAACGGCCCTAAAGAGAAGGCGATTTCAGCTCGAAGGATAGAAACGCAGGAAGTCGGCAACGAGACGAATAACCCCGAACCACAATACGTAGGGAACAACGCTAATGTGAAACATGCTTAGTGCCCTAGGGATCATGCAAAAATCATGTGCTCCTAAAAATGATACTTTTAGACCCCCATCCTCCCCTCGTGTTCTTTTTACATTTAGAAAATAGACTATGTTTAACACATAACATTTTCTACTGGGTCACCCTTATCCTCCCCTTCCCCGGACACGTGATTTTTGCCTGGTTCAACGGCAAAAACGGTTCGTGCAATTTTGACGTTTTGCTACACTGACCCTGGAATGGTCGGTATTTCTCGCCCCATCACTCGTCAGTCGTTAGGCCAGGTTTGTCTGGATTGTAGACTCCGCTCATTGGCACTTGTGCGCAGCCCTCATCGAATGGCAGCATTTACCATGTCTTTGTTTACGTTGTGTGCTTTAAGAGCAACTGCTTTTTCGTCGACTTCTCTCCCTCCGACTGAGCTACTGTAAAAGTGCGCCCAATGTTTATCTAACGGCCTGCACTGGTCTTTGTGAGAAGGAATCGATGTCGCACTTGAGAGGCGCGGAAGCAAAGACAGCTGAAGTGTGCGAAGTGTCAACCTGACCGAATGAGTGAGCGAAGTTCCAAAAAGCTGAACAGAGTCTAGCTGTTGTCCCGACTGCCCTGCAATACCCGGAGGCACCCTCCCCACGAGCAGTAGGCAGGGAAGTCGAGAAAGCGTAGATAATGATTGTATCTGGCCAGATGAATTCTCGCAACGAACCTTGGTTGAACATGTGTTCCCAGCATATGCGCGTATTACTCGAGTAATAAGTTAACTTCCTCGATGTTTCCTCGCCGCCAGATGTCCAATTATGCTAGCCCAACGTGCAAGCTGCTTGTCTCGCGAGGAGCGCGTACGCACAGCGTAAAAGCGTATACGTAGCTTTGTACTTTGTAGTACTATTGCAATGTATGTCGAAGTTGTAGACAAATGATAGCTACTCTTTCTTGCTTTTAACAAGCAGCGATTGCGTCTTCGAAGAAGTTTCGCGTCTTTCGCGAAGCCGACAACAGTTTGAAGCAGTTGGTGCACTACTTCGATCCGTGTCTGAAAGTGATCGCAGAGGATAACACGTTGATGGATGTATGCTTTCGGATTCGTTCGGTTGTTCGTCTGTTTTGTGTAGTCAGTCATTGCATGTCATATTCATCTTCACATCGAATCCACGCCTCGGATCCAAAATGCCTTCCATGAACGAAAAGAACCCGTGGCGAACCGTAAGATGGAAAGTGTTTGAAAACTAACTTTTTAGTTTTTGATAGCTTTTCGGCCACATCGTTTGCAAGTGATAAATAGTTGTGGTCTGTCGAATGGAAACGATAAGTTTAGTTAAAAGTATAGGCATCCTATACATGTATAATTGTATCTATACATTGCACAACGATTCCTTTCCACTGCGAGCGTTGTTTTTTAAGCAATTTACGGCAGCTTATGTGCGTCTCGTTCCGACTCGGGTTGTTATTATGCACTCATCACTCTTGCGAACGAGCGAAGCGCAAAGGGTTTAAAAACGGCTGTACTTTCAAAAAGTTCGTAACTCTGAAAAACGTCGGCGTCGTTAGTAAAGCTAGAAAGATGAAAGTCGTCGCCCGTCTGCAGAGAGGACCAGTCCTACAGAGAGGAGCTATTTCTTCCTTTTTTTAAACGACCACAACTTAGCCAAGATTGGTAAATTGGGCTATCGAAATTTTGCAGCGTCCGTCGAAGTTAAGGACTTAAGTAGGAGTTGGTCTGCGGCGTGAACATAATTTGTCCTGACACGGTCACTGCAATGTAAATTTAGGAAGCAAGAGAGAAAAGGAGACCACGATTTGTCTATATTCTACGTTTTTCCTCGCTCTCTTGTAGACAAAAAAAAAAACAATTTTATTTTTCGGGGGCTTCGCCCCCTCTCCCCGAACCCTTTCCATTGGCAAGTTGTCGCATACCATTGGTAAGCTGCTCACACCGTCCGCTAACTTTGTCGGCTGGGAGATAAAGGGGGGAAATCTCAGTTTGACCGTATAGCTATCCTTTTTATTCCGCGCTACGCACTCCAGATGGAGGGAAAAATCAATTGAAAAGCTTGAAAGCGTGCGTTCAGCCGTAGTATGGTACGTCTCATTTGCCGTCTGTCGATCCCTGCCAAACTTCTGTCCGAAACTTGGCTGTTCATTGTCGTCGGCCTGTCGGTCCCCAGCTGCTGGTGGTGAATGCCTGTCTGTAGCATCTATTCCTTCTTTTGTGGCGTTCTGAATCGCTCAAGCAAAGCCGTCTTTTGTTACACTGTGTGTGAGAAGACCTCGTCGCTGAGAGATAGATGGCGTCCTCCGGCATGCAGTGTGCTGCACGGGCCTTTGCGATTTCTCTGGTCTGCTGTCGCTGCGTTCACATTCTACACGTTTGATCGACGAACTAGGTTCGATCAAACATGATTTTTATGTTTTCCCAAAATTTCTTGGCTCTACAGTGTTTAGAGAACGTTGGACAACACTACTCGGAAGCTGTCACCTGACCATCGTCACCGGTGCTAATTCGTCGAAAAGTTGTCCATAACACAGGTATGTATTATATACACCTACGTAACTAACTTCTGTCTGACTGCTGGATGTTAAGTAAGTGCCAAGTAAAACTGACAACGCTCTAAAGGTATTGTTTTTCAAAAACGAAACGGTCCCCTGCAGCTGCGCGACTTGACGAATGTGCGAATGAGTGGAGAAACAGACGAAAACTGACGTTGTTGCTGGTCGTCAAAGTTTTCAAACAAATTGAACGTGTCGTCTGACGCCAGAAAAACGAGAGCGCTGCCGAAAAACTTTTCCCGATAACTTTCAGAAAATGTCGTTTCAGTTCAGAGCTGTCGAAAATGCGTCGTTTCACGTTCCATCTTTTTCGTTCGTACCGTACGCCAGTGAGCCAGTCGCCAAACATAGGTATTCAATACAATGGAAATTGCAGGCCCTGCTACGCTGCCCACGGCAAACGAAACGCTTTGCATGTAAATAATATATCAAACATACTATTGTTACATGTTATTCCCATTTAGACAGTTGTGTACTCGTAATCTTTGTTATGAATTGAAAACCGGCTGGAATTAGAATGGGATTTGACGAGCTTTTAAAAAGCCGGCCTACTTTAATTTCATAATTATACCGAAAAGCCCCGAGGCCCGACATTCTGATGGATCACTGTTGTGAAAAAAAAGTTTCAAATAACTGAAAAATAACAGCATCCATCCTGTTCGTTGTCTCGCTTTGTCATGCGAAAACTGTGTCCTTGAAGTTTGGTGCTTCGTTTGACCCAGACAGTTCTTTGTTTGACCTTCGCTTCTACCAGAATACGTGGAGATGTGTCCAGTACATCAACGGTCAAAATGTAGAACCGAATTGATTCTATTCGATTTAGAATTTTTCGATTCCATTCGATTCGGTGCCGATTTCGATTCATTCTACCATGATAGCATGCCGTTCGAAGATGTTTGTGCCGCAGAGGCTTTCTAGACGCTTGTCTCTTTCGCGCATACGTCAATTCTTTCATAGCTAGCTCAACTACGTAAATCAGTTTATTAGCTAGGTGGCTTGCTACTGCCTACAACGCCCAGCATGAGTGATTTGTGTG
>JAQGBB010000612.1:0-17811 GCA_034691745.1 Prismatolaimus dolichurus
GTTAGCCCATTACATTCGATTCCACGTTGAGAATGAGGAAAAGGTCCACCAGTCCTGAATTTTCTCCGAGACAGTGTGACCGGCAAAAGAGAAAATCTAAACCGAGATGCTAAAATTTTGGTATTTTGTTTATTAAAGCCTCTAAAAAATCGATTTACCACTCGAAACTCTTCGCAGATAAGCGAAAACTGCCAGACGTACAGCAATGCTTCGGCGGCCGTGACGTTCCAACGAAACGAGAAGAGCACCACGTACGAGTAGAGAAAGAGGAAGGCGATGTACCATAGCTGAAAATTGAGGAGAGTTAATCGATATTTCCACATTCAATTAATCGATAATTCTACCGTATGATAAGCGAATTTCACCGCCGGTGCCGTGTAGAATATGCGCAGCTTTCGTCCAAAGTCTTCAATCTTTTCGCCACATCGTTTCCTTTGTCCAAACTCATTTTGGAACGATGCTCCCGCTGCTTGTTGCTGCATCTCAAATTCTGACCACGACCGTTTATCCATCATTGGCGGGGCTTTACGATGCGCTGTTTCCGGTGACTGGAACTTCAACAAAGTGGTGCTCACGGGCGCACTCTGTACAATCTCCGCCGATTTTGGCGTTATACACGGTGTTGCGTCGATGAATCTCACGCAGTGGAGATCCGCAGTTTCAGCTCCGTTTGCAAGAAACGGTCGCTTCTGGTCATTTTCGACCGCGGGTGTCGAAATGTTAAGGGAGCTAATAGCTTTCAGTTGCATGTGAAATGACCGCTCGATGAGCTGCGCGGTGGCTTCACGACTGCGCGTGAGCACAGCGCACTGTCGCTCTTGGTCGATGTCGAAGGTGATCGCGTAGGGAACGGGAAAGATCGCTACGGTCGCCAAGAGGATTCGCCAGGCACCGGCGCTAAAACCGTCCTTCCACTTTGTGAAGATCGCCAGTTGGCAGCATTCGGTGGCGAGAAACGTCTAGAAACAAATCGATCGTCAAATTTTAAATTAATATTCAGTGATTTACGGAGACCAAACTTTGAGCTACAAATTTTTATCGATTTTCATCGATTTTTTAATCGATTTTTCAAAGAACTACGCTCAGTGAAGTCAGGTGATTTCCGCCCAGCTTTTCCTCAATAATCTCATGCTTGAACACACCATATCGTTGGCCAGAGCAGCAAGGGCGAGAACGTCACAACCGCTCCAGTTTGACAGTGGCCGCCTGAGAAGCGCCAGCGCCTTGGACCGATTCCTCTTGAACGCTTGTTCAAGCAGGTCAACGGCGAGTGTTTCGAAGTTCCTACAAAGTTTGATTTTGATAACAGGAAGAATTTAACGAATTTTCCCAAATACTTGTTCATGGCGACAAATTCGTCCTTGGTGTTGTTAGCTATCTCGTCAAGTCGATCGATAATTCTGCGGCACAGTAATGTCGCCACAACGGCAGCTAGAAGTGGCGCTTCCGAGAGTTCCCAGAAGTACTCCGCAGCTTGGCACCTGCTCAGAACTTGTTCAGTTGCGATTCAAAAGTTCTTCAGAAACTCTCTTCTACCTTCCGGTTAGAACGCAGAAGAAGCACAACTCGTTGAATGGTTCTTCAAACGTTGCTTCATTCTTGTCGTTCGATATATCGTCGGCGTATTTTGGCGGCGAAAATCGTCGTGTAAATCGTCTGACCATTTCATGAATATGCGACAAGAGCAAACTGTCGCCCTGTCGCTTCCATTTGTACTGCGGGACTTCGGCGCAGAGAATCTGGTCGAGATAGTGTCGACCTCGAAGCTAGAAATCATGCTGATTTCGTAAGACCGGAAGACACCAGCCTGTACAGATTTTCTCTCCACATGCCTGCCAATTCAATTCTACGGCGCTCTGATGCAGACGGCATTTAAAAATTTGTTTTTTGTTTTAATTTAAGAAGTAACCAAATTGAAAAATTTGAGAACACTTTGAAGCACTAGTGGAACATTCCTCCGCTACGTCCTCACTATGCACCACAATTAGCGGCGCGTGGAATTATATATATATAATTGTTTTTCAATGCTGTCAGCAGCAGCGCGCCGTAGATTCGAATTAACAGGCATGTGAAGATAAAATCTGTTCTCCCGATCAATCGATAAATCAATACTAATACTGAAGATCTTCCGACTTCACTTACACTTTGAGTATAGAGTTCTCGCAGTTGAGCGACAGTGAGGTATTTATTGACGCGAAAGTTGACGTCGATGAAGAGCTGCACGAAGTCGAGCTTATTCGCGAGCAGCGCTTCGGTGAAGCACGGAACAAGATCAAGCGAGTTGATCTGTCTCGTACTACGGCTCTTCTCGACGTGAATGCGCGCTACTTCAACGCGATTCCAGCGGAGTGCAAGCCGGAGGTTATCGAGAGGCGTTTGACGAGGAATGTCAAGTTTTCGACCTTAATATTTGCAATACATTCATGGTGATGAGAGGATTTCCTGTGCCTTTGATAGAACTGCTTCTTCCTTACCGCCCATCAGGCTGAGGAGGATGGCGACACTGAGGTCCTCGCTCTTGTTAATGTTTACGACGCGCACCTACAGAATTGTTTGCTAGCTGATTTTCGATTTTGCGTTTGCTGCGGAAAGTTAAAGCGCACCAGCTGTCTGTGACGAACGCAAGAAATACACACTCGTTTTGCCAAACTTGCTACGTAATCTCTGTCGTCTTTCAGCCAGTGAATTTCCTGAATTCGTTTCTTCAGCGTTGCCTCGATTGTCGAAACCTCGACTTCGCTACTGCGAAAATTTACACCCGGTCTCGTGATAAAATTCATACTTTATTACATTCTGCATGGAGCGCGCAGCGCGTAAAAAGGATAGCTATATGGTTGTCCAAAATTCTCCCCCTCTCCCCCTCGAAAAATCGAAAGTTAGCAGACGCCTAGTACAGTATGTATATGGACTCCATATGTCTGCATGGATACCATGTAGTCTCTATGGACACTATAGTCTCCATGAACACTATAGCTTCCGTGAAGTTCCAGTGTGTTCTAGAGTGTTCCGAAGTCTTCCAAAGTGTTCCAGAACATGTACCACAACAATTGAGAGCATGTTATAAAAGGCACCCCGCCGTTATGAAAAAAATCGAAAAAATGTGTTCCGCAGTCTTTCAGGACATTTCGTGTATAGGCTTTTTGCCATATGCAGGATGTTCTTCCGCCACTCGGCGGTTTTACTTGTTGAAATCATACTCGAGCTTGTGGATCACAAATGCGAGCACATCCGCGGCGCGTCCTGTGTCCTCGCAAACGACGATCGGAAGGCCCTTATCAAGGCTATTGCAGAAGCTCTCGATGGCGAAGCTGCCTCCTTCGACGAAGACGCAAACAACTGGAATTCCAAGACCATCCGGCTCTGAAAAATTATTTTTGCGCTTAAATTTTCGATTTCACAAAAATATTTTTTGAAATTTTTCGCCTTATTATTCTTAATATTTTAATATTCTATAATATCAATATAATATAACATATATAATATAATAGTATACATATTATAATAATATTCTTAATATTTTACCTTGCGATGCTATTCTCTGCTCTAATCGGGTTCGAAAATTGTCCGTTTCGCGTCGTTCCCTTGTTCGTGTTCCGCCGTCGACGAGCAAGAAGTGCGTATGGTTTGGGTCGAGCGACGACGGTTCGCCGGTCGCAGCTCGTGTATCGACACGATACGGTGCTTCATTCAATGTCTACAGGGAAACTTCCTCTGTTTTTTTCCAACCTTACAATTCCCAACTTTTCGTACTGTTTTCGAATTCGTTATCAGATATTCTCGATTTCTCACACTTCGCCACTCGGCTATTCCGACACATTGGATGCGCCGGCGAATACGACTTCCGTCGTCGAACTCGTAAGCTTGAGCATTTCGAACTGCGTCGCCGACGACGCGCGCGATGCCAAAGCGAGCACCGAACGTGAAGAGCCATCCACCGTTTGTGGTTGTAATGGCCTTCGGAAAAACATGCACTTTTAAATCTGAATGGAAAAGTTGAAACGAGCTTTACGTTGATAATTCCTCGGTCGTAGATTTCACGTTTCTTCGAGTTGAGCATGTAGAAGAGCTTGCCACCACCGCGTAGCGAGAGTACAAGCTCGGGCTTACGACCATCGCCCAAGCGCCAGTAGTTGACCATGAGGTCAAGCACGCTACTGATGTCGCTGTCGTCAGTAAGCCGAACATACTAGAAACTTAGCTTGTGTACGAGGAGGAAAATCGAGCGAGGGATGCACAAGTACGAAGGGTGGAGTCTGGAGGAAAGTATTCCATATTTGGAAGAACTATCCTACAACGTTGTTATCCTTACACGGCGCTCCCTTGCCAGCAAGCTAAGCCACCGCAGGCCGACCGGAAAATGTCAAAAATCTTTGAAAAGTGCCGAAAATCTGCCAAAAAATGTCGGGGAAACGGGATGATTCCAGCGAAATTTACATTTGATGATTTATAAATGGCTCTCGAAATAAATACCTTGGCAGGCTTTCGATAAACATGTTCTTCGCCACGAAAGTGCACCTTTCCGAACGCGTTCGTCGGCGTCCTTTTCAGATGTCGGTCCTCCGTCCACGGCTCTGGACTATCGTCGGTGGCCGAAACCGTTGCATACTGTACGTAGACAAACGTCGATTATATCGCGCGACCATTATCATACGCTCACCTGTATGCCTTCCGGTTCGCAGTCGAAGTCGTGGTCCGCTTTGGTGCCCCCACAGTGGCAGGCTTCTTTTTCCGACCACGACCTCAAACAAGAACTACTTCGGATTTAAAAAGTTTCAGCATTTTCTCTCACTTTTTCACCTTTTTAACGGGCAAAAATAGGTGCACACTTTTGCACTGAAATGCTTCCGCACAAAGTTCACAGAGATTGCGTCCTAAAAATGCATTATCTGTCAGAAATTCAAATGGATTTAAAAATAACTTGCTTGATTCATGTCTCTTCGCGTGAATCAGCCTCGTGTTCAAACAAGTGTGTTACGTGTGCATCCAGCAGATAGCTTCTCGCAGGGAAAAAAAGAACGCGCATGAGCTACACAAGGTCGATATTCGCTATAGCAACACTAGTACCTCTGTTTAGCTAGCTGACTAGCATTACTAGCAGCGGAGCACTTGTGAAACGGATTTTGGCTAAAACCTTGCGTGCAACCTTCCAGTACGACCTGCCTGCGGGTTTTTTGTCATAAGTGATTTTCCATGCCCACTTGATCAATATTTGTGCTGAGTCAGCTCACTTGCTGTCTTCGCAAACAACCCCCACACGAGTAACCAAACAAAATTTTACCACTAACGAAAGAAAGAATAGAAACACTACAGAACGTATAAGTTGATTATTATGCCACACTTGCTCGAGCATCTTATGCACCCAACTAAAGCACGGTTCATCACTTTGTAAGTAGTGCAGGAAAGAGAGAAAGAAAAAGCTCAATGAATTGCTCCTTCCTTTGCTTTACATTTGGCATCATCTCAACAGAAAAGGCGGCTCGGTGCCGTTACAGCAAGCAGAAGAAAAAGCACATCATTTGACGCAAAGTGCTTACTTACTCTACTAACAGGCTAATCTCTTTGCTACTCACTAGCGACGGTCAAAACCAAAAACTTTCGAAATCGAATCGAAACCTCTCACATTCTAAAAATCGAATCGATTCGACTTAATTCGATTCTTTCTGACCGTCACTACTGCTAATATACACTCAAAGTAAGCTAGTCCGATTCCTGTTATCCAGTACAGTCGCACTAGATCAATGCAAACGACGAGATTCACAGCCAAAAAAAACGAAGGCCGTCGGCGACCTCAACAAGAACGCGCTCATACGTCAACCACCGTAACGCCCATGTTGCGCAACTGTAAAAAACTCATCTACATACGTGCGTGTAGAAACAGAAAAATAACAGATAAACTGCTGTAAATAGTGAAAAGTAAGTGTACGTATGCAAGAAAATATAGAACACGCAAAAACAGGGACGGCGAAAAGAGCGCAAATCCGCTCAAATCACAGCTATTCACATATAAGCTAGCGCGCGTATCGCATCGAGGATAGAGTAAAGAGAAACAAAAAATCGATACACAACACACCAACCCTCTTTGCCCATCCAAATCTAGTCAGAACGGAGCAAGAACATGTTCTCAAGAACGCTCACTGTTCCGCTGTCCATTCCGCACATTAAGTAGTCTCACTTCTAACCACATGCCCAAAAACCAGTTTCGACAAAAAGTGTCAGAACGCATAATGCACAGACTGCACATCAATCACGTGACGAAGAGAAAACGCCTAGACGAAAAATCAATAAACCGAGGCTACTAGGCATTCGGTGGTTCCGGCGGTGACAGCCCACTGCCATCATTCGACAAAACCGCCGCCCGATACGACGAGAGCGCGCTCAGATCGAGTCCCAGATAGCGACCCGGCTTCTCAACGCCGTTCATCGCCTGAGGGGCACCAGCACGCGCCGCTTCAGCAGCAATGGCCTTCAGTCGTTCCGCATTCTCATCTCCCGTTTCGCGAACGAATTTCGCGAACATCGACGTCTCATCAGCGAGCAACGCATGCGGGGACGCGAACTCAACGAGTCGGCCCGCGTCGAGGACCTAAAAATCGATAAATCGATATTTCCAATAAAAGATGTGAAAATAACTGACCATAATTCTGTCCATGTCGGCAATCGTGTTCAGACGATGGGCAATCGTCAGAACAGTGCAGTCGCTAAAGCGAGCGCGAATCGTACGTTGAATAAGCGCGTCGGTCCTAAAATGAGTTAACTCCTCAAAAAACTAAACACTCTATATCTCGCGTCTCGGTCGGTCGATTCCGAAAACGAAAACAGATTGGGAATCGCCGTTCGATGGCGAAGCGTTTGAGACCAAACATGCCAACGTTAGAGTGAGTCTTCGAATGACTTATATTCAGAGGTAAAACCTACTCAGGGTCGACGTTCGCTGTCGCTTCGTCGACGACGAGGATCTTCGTATGGCGAAGGAGCGCTCGCGCGAGACAGACGAGCTGACGTTGACCGACACTCAAGTTAGCGCCTCCCTCCTGCATGTGTGTCTCGAGTGCGCGCGGGAGTGTGTTCTGAACGAACGGTTTCAATTCCACCTGCACAAAAATAAAAACTAGATTAAAAATGACACATTATATCAGAGCTTCATAGGATAAATTAAAATCAAATTTTTATTTTTGATTTATTTTTATTTAAAACAAAAATCAATATTATTTAAAAAAAATTTTTAAACTAAATAAAAATTATTAAAAATGAAATACAACAAAATTATTTTTCATACAAAATTATTAATGATAAAAAACGAAATTATTATTATTATCAAAAGAAAACAGAAACCTGTTCTAGTGCCAGCCATATTTGTGCATCGTTGAACTCATCGAATGGGTCTAGATTCGAGCGAAGGGTACCAATGAAAAGCACCGGATCCTATATACACGCAAAATAATTATAAAACAAAAAGAAAATTTTTTTTGACGTACGTACTTGAGGTATAATCGAAATCTTCTTCCGCAAATCGTGCAGCCCGATCGTTGCCAAATCGACGCCGTCAATCTCGACGCGACCCTCGTTTACGGGCACCAAGCGGAAAAGGACGCTCAGGACCGTGCTCTTTCCGGCGCCCGTGCGGCCAGCGATTCCGACCTACAATCGACCGAGAACATAGACTTTTATCATAGACGCAAAATAAAGTTTTTTTCATGATATATGCAAAAAAATTTAAACGCCGCTTAATTTTAAATTTTATTTTTCAAACGTAAAAATTCATAAAAATACCAAAGATCAAAATAAAAAATAAAAGAATTACGTAAAAAATAAAAACATTAAGAATAAAATGGCATAAAAACAAAAAAAACAGTAAAACGAGAAAAACCAATCAATACAAAAAATTAAAATCAAAGCAAAACTAAAGCAAAAATACACAAAAAATCCTTAAATACATACGTAATAAAAATCAAATAAATTTAACATAAAACATTATTTTCACCTTCTCGCTTGCGTTAATCGTAAAGTCAACATCTTTGAGCACATCGGGTCCATCATCTCCGTATCGGACAGAGACATGCACAAAACGTATCTCGCCTTGTGTCGGCCACGACGCAGACGGACGGCGACCTGCCTCGGGCGTCTCAAGGTCTCCCTCGGGCTCGAGCTTTGCGTATTGCAAAATTCGTTCGACCGAAACCATCTGAAGAAAAACTCGAAAAATACCGTACACTGCTCTACCTGGAAAAAGTCGAAAAATTCGCATACCGCCGTCTCCATCACGGTCGACTGTTGGGCGTTGTAAGCAAACTGGAACGTCACTGTCACTGCGTAGAATAAAATCAAGCCAACTTCGCCGGACGTCATGTCTGTAAAAAAGTGCGAAAAATATTTAAAATTATTAAAAATTAAAAAAGCAACGTCGAGTACCAAATTAAAAAAATGCAAAAATAAATTGAGGTAGCACTTTAATTTTAAAATAGTAAAAAGCATAGAAAATGAAAAAATGGCATTTATCACATTAAATGTATGCTAAAAACTAATTTTCAAACTAAGCTTTCTCGAATTAAAAATTCGGGTCCAAAAAATTCCATTAAAAAACCAAAAACAATTTTCGTTTTTCAACCTAAAATCGATGAATATTCCGACACAACATACGTTGATAAGTGAGAACGCTAAGAATGCAAACGAGCGTCACGAAAGCAGTGCACAACCAATCGATAACGACGCCGAACCAGCGAGACGTGCTGAGAAATAGCGAAAATGCCGACGTGTAAAGATCCTTTAAAATAAAAAACGTCAAAATCAGGATAACGCATGTACAAAAGTCTATACTTGGTGATGATGATAGTCCGCGATAACTTTTGCCTCGCCGCCGAACGCACGAATTGTCGTCAGCCCGTTCAGGCACGCGGAAATATGCGAAAACATCGGACTTCGAGCTAAGAGAAAAAAACATCACTCGATAAAAAGCAGGGCTACGGAAAAAATGCAAAAATACTAGCCACAAAGAAGTGAAACAAAAAAGTAATAAAAATATTTTACACAAAAATATAATAATATACTTAGCAATTTTTAAAACAAAAAATGCAATATTTTGGAAGTCATAATAATATTGCATAAAAATACAGAAATAAAAATAATGAAAAATAACCAAATATATTTAAAATGAAAAATACAAAATAAATAAAAATTCAAAAATATATTTAAAATGTTAAAACGTGAAAAAAATTAATGTAAGTAAAAAGTATAAAAAATAATTTAAAATAAATAAATAATCTGTAAATTTAAGCGTAATTCCCAGCGAAAAATACAAAACGCTTACTCGACGACTCAAGCCGCTTGACGTTTCGCGACGTGCGTAGGTAGAAGAAGCGCACAAAGCAGAACACACCAGCGAGCGGCACGACGATGCAGAAAACGTAGGGATTGAGAAAGCCAATGACGACAATGACGCCGACGAATTGTAAAAAGCCCTTCAAATCGAACGCAGCTCAAAACATTCTAAATTCCAGACTCAGCTCAAAATTAAACCCCGCATACCTGCACGAAATCGTAGGTAACGAACGAGAGTTGCTCGTCCATTGTACCCGTGTCCTTTGAGAATCGATTCAAAATTCGACCTGAAAATCAACTCAAAATAAATACAAAAAATCCCTCACAAATTAAAACAAAAAAACACAGATAACAAGCCATAAAAATTCATCAGCCAATCAGCTTCGAGCAATCGCCCCCCCTCCACCATTCCGCTCACCAATTGGATTTCGATCAAAAAAGCTAACAGGCGCCCGAATAACACTCGCGAACATCCTCTGATGTAGATTGAACGACGCACGGAGTTCAAGATAGCGAAAGATGAGCGCGCGAATGAGCGAGAAAACCAGAAGTCCAAAAACAAGTGCCGTATACACATAGATATACTCATTCATCGTCAGTCTCGATGACAGTTGCGGAGAAGTGAAATTGGCGTCCACTTTTGGCACTTCGTCATTGGTCCGATTTCGGCTTTCAAACGCCTCCCTCTCTGCGTTCGACGCCCTGAAATACTTTTCTCCATTGTTACCGATCTCGAAAACAACAACACCAAACGGTCGGGAAAACTCCGCCGATTCAAACGAGTGGTCACATGACCATACTTCCTTCAGTATGGGCGTGGCAACCGGAAAAAATGGTAAAAAAGGCGCCAACGTACCAAAAATTGAGCCACCAATCGCACGCATTGAAGATCGCCTGCACAGCGAAGCAAAAGATGAACATGAGCGTCACGGCGATCGGATGTGTCATAGCGCCAAAGAATTGAGCGTACACACGCCAGTTGACGGCACCGACGCTGTGCTCCTCCTCCGGTTGAATGGGTGCCTCGGCACTAACATCCTGCACAAAACATCGCTTAGAATTTCTCCGCCTCAGCTTTTTTATTTTCATAACAATAATATCAAAAAATAATTGCTCACTTCAAAAAATTACGTCTCCTAATTAACCACAAAAAATCAATAAAATAATCACAACAAAATGATGCAAAATAATTTCAATACAAAAACTATCGTAAATCAATTAAAAAAATTAATGAAAAATCTCTAGATTTTGTCTCCGAATTACCCACGAAAATAATCACAATAAAAATATTAAAACAAAAACAATTTCCACATAATTTTTAATATTGTAAAAAATTTAAAATTGTTTCCAATAAATTGACTTAAAATTAATTAAATTAAAAATGGCCAAAAATCACCAAAACACAAAAAAAAACAAAAAGTCTGTGTCAACTATTTATCTTTAATTTAAAATATTCTGAAGCTAATTTACACAAAAATTACCGGAAAAAATCCAAAGCCAAAACTACGCGAAAATCGTAAAGCGCACTTACCACTCCAGACGCAAGCGACCAACTCGAGTCAACGCGATCAAGTATCGCCGCATTCTCATCACCCTTCGCCGCCTTCTTCGGTGTCGACGCGAGAAGCGGTCGATCAACGCCAGGCTCCTCCGCCGTGTTTCCGTCAGTCGATAAACGCGGCGAACTAACAACCGCAGCCGCCGAATGCTGACTATCCTTACTGCCCTGCGACTGGAGACGCTTCTTCGGGGACGACGTTGACGCACCACGGGGACGAGTCGCCGCTACAACGTGCTCACGATAGGAAGCCTCCGTTTGCTCGAGCAGACTCGCGAACGTCTCGCCGAGGGTCTGCTGCAGATCGTCGAAGCTACCGTATGCAACCGCTCGGCCCTACGAAAAAAATCAGTTTTAATTTTAAAAGCATAAATAATGGATAAATAAATAATAAATAAAAAATGAAACAAAACAGAAGTATAATTCATTAATAAATATTTTTTATTACTTAAAATTAAAATAAAACAAAATAAATAAATAATGTAGATAATAACACTAATATTACTTTAATAAATAATAAAACAAAAATATTGATACTGATGAATAATGAAATAGCCCACATGTATAAAAAATAAAAAGAAATAGTGTTCAAAATTTTAAATTAAAAACAAATTAAATCAAAATTATTTCTAAAATTCCAAACTAAAAATTACGCAAACCTCTTTCAACAAAAGGATCTTCTTCGCCGAGCGCAAGTACTGCAGTTGGTGCGTGACAAGAATGCGAACCTTCGACGCAAGCGCGCCCATAATGCATCTAACGAGAAAAAAGTTTAGACAAAAGGTCACGTGACCACGACGTCGCAACGCACTTTTCAAAAATGAAACGTCCAACCTCAGCGTCGACAGCACTAAGCGGGTCGTCGAGCAGAAGCACCTCTGCATCGCTATACACCGCCCTGCATACAAAAATCGATAAAAATAAAAAATGCTAATTGACCGCGTAAAAAGCAGACCTTGCAAGTGCGACACGCGCCCGCTGACCTCCGCTGAGCGCAATACCACGATCACCAACAATCGTGCGATCGCCGTCTTGCATCATTTCCAAATCCTGCATCCCAATTATTTAATTTTTATTTCCGGGCAAAAAACTCATTTTTAAAATTTTTAATTTTTCTAAGAATCGGAAAAAATTTCTCATCATTTCGAGAATATTCCTAAAAATCAGCGCACCTTCTTCAACGCGCACACTTTAATCGCTCGCTGATAACGCGTCATCTCGAGTGGTGAATTGAAAAGAATATTGGCCTGTAGCGAGGACGAGTAGATCCACGCCTCTTGCGGGACGTACGCGACACGACCGCTCACACGACAGCGACCTCCGATCGTGTAGAGCTCTCCGAGCAAACTCAGCAAAACGGACGACTATTAAAAAAATAACATCCACGTCCGTTTGTATTTTTCCGTTTTTAAAATAAATAAACAGATAAAATATTTCTTAATATTTAAAAAATAGCAATTTTATTTCACCCTTTTCGTCAAAATTTTTAATGCACACTAAACAGAAAAACATAATTTAAATGCTGAAAAATTGCGCACTCATTTCATAACAAAAATCGAATAAAAATAAAATAAAATTATTTTTAAAAATTTTCATAAAATATAAAATCAAAAATATCAAAAAAATAAGATAACAAATTTTATAAAAATTAAATAAACAAAAATATTCTAAAATGTTAGCAGCGCATAGAATTCACCTTTCCAGCGCCAACAGGTCCAACGACCATCAGAAGTTCGCCAGGTTTCACACTAAACGAGACGTTATCCAGCGTAAATGCCTCTTGACCCTAAAAAAAATAAAAAACAAACCAAGAAATAAAAAAAATAACCCCAAAACCAGCGCACGCACCTCTTCCCATTTCGCACAATAATTCGCCATCTCCGCATGCGGTGAGAACGTAACAGCCGACGCACGTTTCTCAGGTACCACACCATCTCCATCAACAACCGCCGCACCGTTCGTCACAGTTTCGATAGTCTCCTCACGTTCTTCAAGCATAAGAAAATCCTCCAAAGCAAAAAGAATCGTAAGAAACCCCAGTTTAAAAATGAGAGAAGAATTCCTCCAACCTCGATTCGTTCGATCGTGATGAGGGTCTCATTAAAGAACTGTAGAGAAAGGGGAAAGAAGAGTGCAATCGAGAGACGCGCCGTGTTAAAGAACGCAGAGGCGACAAACGCGACATCCGCTGTCATCGGATTCGAAGAGAGAACGAACGCGACAATCGCGAAATAGACTGTCAGTTTTCCAGTCGCGTAGAAGAGACCCATGATCAAGCCTTGCATGCTCACCGTCCCGAGGATTTTCTTCAGTTCGTTTCTGGAGAAACGATAGTGTAAAACGAAGGAGATGGAGAAATAACCGACTTGCCTTCGGGCTTCGTCGACGATCTTCGAGAACGGCTTCTCCCATGCGTACATCTTCACGACGCGAATACCGTTTAAAATCTCGTTCATTATGCCAACACGTTTGTCAGTCAAGCCGGCAACACTCCGTCTGGGAGGGAAAAAGCGGAAAATAACGAGAAAAAAATCAAAGAAAAAATGAAAAATACCGGAATTTGCCCATATTTCGACCGATAACACCCTGCACTGGAATGATGATGAGAATGGCACCAAAACCGGCCAAACACGAAGGACCCATTTGCCACCAGAGGAGACCGATGAAGGCGAAAAGCGAGACGGGTGCGACCCAGATGAAATGCCAGAAAATAACAACCTACACGAAAAAATTTTCATTCATTTCCTTTCATTTTTTATCAAATGGAAAAATCGATTAAAATTAAACTGCAGATATTAAAAATCCGTTAAACAAAAAATCGATATTTTAAAATTCAGCTATTCAAAATAAATTCAATTAAAAATCTGTTAAACAAAAAAATCGATAATCAAAAAAATTCACTTATTTATCGATTTTTTCGAACCTGGTCGAAGCGCGCAACGTCATTCGACATAAGATTGACGATCTTGCCGACGGACGTTGCGCGCAGAGCCGACGAGTTGAGCCGAAGTGCCTTCTTGTAAACGATGCCACAGCACGCAATCTTCATCCACATGCCGACCCGCTGGACGGAGTAGAGGTAGAGATGATGGATCGTCGACATCGTCATCGCGCACATACTAATGCCGAGCGCAAATGCGTACGCCATCTCGATGTTAAAGTCGGCGCTTCCACCGAAACGAAAGTAGCGAATGAGGCTGCCCATAAAGATCGGCTGTATGATTTTGATAAACTCCTGTGGAAAAGAAAAAAATCGATAATTTACAAAAATATCAAAAAATCAAATTAGAAAAAACGAAAAAACAGCCGTAGAAAGCAATAGCTTGGTAAAAATCGATGTTTTACTCAGCATACAGATAACTTTCTAAAATCGCACATTTTCCCTCATTTTGTAAAACACTACCTCGAACAAGGTGATAAGGCCAAGTGCCATAAACTTCCTTCCGAAAGCACGAAATATTGCACGTTTCAGTCGTGGCTTTGGATCCTTCGTCTTTCCTTCCTTGTGGCGCTGGATCTCGATCTTCCATTCTCTGTAAACGAGTGGAAACGTGAACTAAATGCTTTAAAAGACTTAATCATGGTAGTGGTAGTTACTTTTCGAGCAAATTCGTTAACCTCTCCGATTCGTCTTTCGAGGCCACCTGGTAGAGATCGGTTTTGTCAAGTTCGCGCCGATAGCCCTTTCGAAAGAGCGGAAAAAGCCAGCTGCAAGACAACGACGGACGAAAAGACGTAAAAACGTGAAAGCACTAAAGACCTAAAAGCGGTTACCAAAAGAATAGCCTAGATGGCAGTGACGCGCCGTCTTCTGGACTCTTCCGCGACGGCTTGAAGTCCTCCATTTGCAGTCCAACAGCAACGTGACAGGTGGAAATCGGGCGCAAACCGCAAAATTGAAAGTATTTTCCGACATGGAGCTTTTATTATGATTCGAGAGTCTGCAGAGAGGAATATGACTGCATAAGCGACCAAACGTCTTTGTTGGACTTGTGATGTTAGACTACCTATTCCTATCGATGGAGTATTTATGTACTGACGTAATGCGGCTTTCCTAGACTACACGCTTGCGGCCAATCGACCTGTAGCTTTATTTTTCGGCCTGCCACTGCTATAAAAATTGGCATGGCCACGCCTATGTTTTACACACACGCTTTTGACTGCACAGGATGGCTGTGCCCATGTTTTCTTGCTTGAATTTGCCCAATTCTTATAGCACTGGCAAGTGATTACGGTAGATTTGTTATAAAGTTACAGGTGAATGGACTACACGTAAACCGACTCACTGAGTTCTATCTGAAACCGCAAACGCTGGCAGCACTTGCCTCTAGTAACGGATAGCTCATTCCTCGAAGAAAAGAATTCTGTTTACACGGAATTGGATGTCTTTAGTTTACGATTGCGAGAAACGCATACCTAACTTATATGCAAGCAAGCCTCTTGCCCTCAAACTAGCTTAGTCGGAGTGTTTATTCGCCGAAATCAAAGAAAATCTCAGGCGTCGCTCACCTCTTCAATTAAACAGCAGTTTAGGGGTCATCCATAAATTGCGTAACCCAGAACGGGGGAGGGGGTTGGCCGAAAGGTGACCACGTGTAAAAGATAGCCTATTTCTTACACGTAAAAGGGTGTCATAAGGGAGTCCAAAAAATTCCTATTTTTGGGTTACGTAATTTATGGATGACCCCCTAACGCGAAAGTATGCAGAAACGTCGCTTGTCAGGTGAAGGCAACGTTGTTTGCTTTTGCAACAGCTCTAACTGTGAATCCAGCAACAGAGCATCTATAGCGACAAACGACGGCTGAGGGTTTCAAAGTCAGCGACGTGTGAAACTTCGAAAGAAAGAAACACACCGCACGTGTGCTTCCACACAGCTAGCACAGACTTTGCGGTATTCGTGTGGTCGTGATCGATCATGACTAAACGCTATAACGTTTATTTTCAAATTGTAATATGCCAAAAAAGAGTGGCATGTCTGCGTCTGAAATTGAAAGCTTATTAGCGGAAAGCGCAGCAGCAGTAGCAGCTATATTAGCCCAGCGCGAAAATGATCAAGTTGTCATTTCCTCTCTAAGTAACGTCATATAGGTTTTTGTGAATTGCGAATTGACACACGTAATAGGAGCTGTAGCCTCGCAAAGCCCCCCCCCTTTAAAAATTGGAGCCCTTATGTTTCTGCTTCAACATTTTCAGTATCGCCACTACCGATCGTTGAGCTATGTCTCGATTTGCCTCTGTCATAAATAAATAAAATTATATCTTTAACGCACACCTACAGTGTGAGAGCCCCTGGCGTGACGTTTATATCTACATACGCTACAAGGCATTATTTATCTGGCACCATATTATACGAAATTATACGAAAGCAGAATGATAATACCAAGGGCGTCGCTGAGTGGGACCGTCCCCTCCCCAACGGGTTGAAGTTGAAAAAAAGAAAATGTTAAGTTTTCCACCGACAAAAATCGACCTAAATGATTTTCAACAACGAAATTTGATGAAAAATGAATGTAAATCTCCAAAATTTCGTCTCCCTACGCTCGGCATTTGTTTGAGCGCGAGTTTTCTTGAACAGCCTTGGCCAAAAAATTTCCCTTAATCTGGGGCGTGTAGCCCTCGATGAGATGAGGTCAAATCTGCCCTCCCTTTTACACTCCTATGCTTCCACACAGAGTTATTGGCTGGAAAAAATTTCCCCCTAACCAAAGTTCCATCAACGCCCCCTGAATACACATAAATTGCGCTACAATTCAGACACGCATATGCAGAAGGGAATCGTCCACATTTTATGCGTTCAATATATTGGAATGTTTACCTCCCCCTTGGTTACACGTGAAGATACGGCGGATGTCATCCTTTGCACGTGAGATGTTCACTAGACATTCCCTGCTCATCCCTGAACTAATCGATATGGACGATCCCTATTTGTAGTCGTCCAAGAGCTGCGTATTTCCCCCCAGAATACTCCGAACTGTCTTCACCGGAACGCACACATCCTCGTGATCTTTGCGCACTTTGAGCAGCAACATCGCCCAAGCGACCACGGTACTGATGACCTATAGAAATGACGACACGGTCGCGCTTGTTTGCCATAGCAGCATGTATGTAGCAGTGATTAATACGAACCGTAAAAAGCAAACTCCGTTCGATAGGAAACGCTCTCCAAACAGTCATACCCTAGAAAATGTAAATCGTCGATTCGGCATTAGCAGAGACACCCCTATATTAAATAAGTTTTACTGCATTCGCCAAGCGAACGTAGTGAACAACAACAAGGATGTTTACTGGTCAGAGGGCCGTTCCCCCTCCCCCGCGAACAATGTCCCTCTGACCATTTGCCTCCCCCAACAATTCCCCTCCCCCTTGCCCCCAAAATCCCCCATTTCCCCCAACAATTCTCCCTTGCCCTCAAAATCCCCATTTGCCCCCTCTCCTAACGATTTCCTCTTGCCCCCACCCTATTTATTTATTTAATTACCCCCTTTATTTACCCTTCCCCGACCAAATGTAAGTCAAACACTTGCGCGCGCGTTTGTTTTTGTTTCTTGACGGATGCGGTTCGGCTTTGGCGGTCCACTCGTTTTGCCAGGGCAGAACTGGCTGATCAAAACAGTTGCAAAAAATTAAGATTTTTAAATTTAAAATTTTTCTCGAACTCACCCAGTAATATTGTGTTGAGCACTTCATCACAATACGAATAACCTAAAGCAGTGAATAAGCGTATACTTTCATCGCCACTCTAAGGCTAATGGGACATGCATACATGACGTCAGGTCTGGAAGAGGATGGACTGGTCGCTGTAATGACGTTATGTAGAATTTATAGAGGCTACGTCTAGAAGAAGGGCCCAAAAGCAACCAACTTTACGTGACGTCATAACTGCAAGTGCCCAACGGATATTGAAAATTTTCGATTACCGTAAAGCGATCCTCTTCAG
>JAQGBB010000613.1:0-17768 GCA_034691745.1 Prismatolaimus dolichurus
CGCTGTCTCACACCCCTTTTGTCATCACCAGCGATCGATGTGTAAGATAATTTGAAGTGACGTCAGATCGAAACGGTTTTCATCGTATGAACTCATTTTACGACTATGACGAACGACTGTTCACACATCGTGTACCGAAGGAGTGATGCACCGTTTGTTCGGTATTGTAACTGCTTTCTTATCAAGATATCGACTGTGTCGACGAATGGTTGACAGTTTGGTCTTTTGCAACGTAATCAAAGCAAACAACTGTCCAGTGGGACTAGCTTGCTTGATGATTCGCCTTGACCAATAAACAAACAGACGATGGCTACACAAAGCACGGCGCGGCAAATTCACTCCTCGCTCATCGACCTCACGCACACACGCTCATATCTGCTACATTATCACTTCATTTTCTCATATTTACAAAATTAATTATTTATTTACATAATATGTTTTCGAAAAATTCTGCGCGTGCCGTGCCCAATGAATGGGTAATATCAAATGTTTGCTTGGGATAAGCAAGGTCGCTGCGATGGCCTGGGTACTTTCGAACATTGGCCTCTTTTAGATGTAGCGGCTGTTTGTCGACCTGGAACTCCGGTCGTTCTCCCAACCCGTTCACGCTTGCTGATGACAGGAACATTATTTTCAGGGAAGCAAGGGTGCAATCAGTCAGCAAAAACCGTGGTAACATGCAGATTACTCATCGAGAAGACAAAGTTCGTTGATTTGCCGCACAGCCTTCTCTATTCATTCATTTAGTATAACTTTATATATAGACCTCTGTGGAAAGCGACAACTGTGAAAAGCAGCAGCTTATTTTCTATAAACTAATATTGCGTGCCTTTTTCGTAAGTGCGGAAACGTCGTTGAAAGCCTTGAGCGTGCACGGTGCAAAATGCATTTTCCCTATTTACAATAGTTCAAATGAACTCCAAAAAAATACCCGTATACCTCCTGCAGCTTTGGCGTGTAGATGCTTATGTATGAAACGCGATGCCGCCGATCATCGACCCGCGGACCGATGAGCGTCGTTCTTTAGCTGGCGGAGCGGATGCTTGCTCTTTCAAGAGCTTTTCAAACTAAGCAAGCTGTTTAGGAAGAAAAAACGCAAATGCACTTTGTATTCTCATCAAGCTGCTTCAACGGACACGATCCTGTCCGTGCTTGATTGACGAGAAAATGTTATCTTATTTCGCGCTTCGGATACGCCCGCCATTATCCGCTTTTGGAATGACGGTTCCGGTGCCACACTAAACTGTGATGAAGAGATTGGGATTTCGCGAAATCCCACTCTGCTTGCTTGCCGTCGCAACGATTTCATTGATTCGCTAATTTAGTGTGGAATCGAAGAAGCCACCATAAGTGGCTAAGAGCCACTTGAGAGTTAGTACCGACATTTACGGCTTGCAACAGGCACGATGGCCTCATTGAGACGTAAACACTTGAAAAATTCTTTCCTAACTTTCCGACGTGATATGCGACGCGTGCTCGGTTCATTAGTGAGTGCTTTCCGACCGCCCTTTTCAGCCCTCCTTCGTCACTCCCTGCTGCTTCAACGTTCATTTTTACTATCCTTAGCGGCGATTTTTTGCCGTCGAATAACTGTCATTATCATGAAGTGTTAGTTGCGATCTCATCTTTTTTGATATCTCTCATCGTATTTTTCCATGTGATTACACGCCGCAGTGTCCGTCTAGGCTCTGTTATTAGTGTTCATTAAATGGGAGCTCGCGAAACAACAGTCGTGCAGACAGGAAGCAGCAATCATATTGCGAGCTTGTCTCGAGTCGAGAGCCCAGAAAGAAGCTTAATTTTTATTTCCTTGCGTTAAAAAAGTAGCAACAGCTCGGCTAGCTAGTAAGAAGCTTGAAATCCAGACCACTTGCTAGAAGGCTTCGCTTCTGCCAGTCAAGTCGCACTTCCGAGTAGAGCCAACGGAAATATCGTTGCAAACAATTAGTATGCTCGCAGCTAAAGCTGCTTCTATTTCTCCTCAAACATTTTCACAATACACCTTGCTTGCCCGGCTGCTAGCTCACTTCTCCGCCGGTGCCGAGAGGTGCAAAATTGCTTGCAATTAGCTAGCTGGGATGTGAGTGCACCTAGATTTTCTATGACAGCCACACTGCAGCCGTCGATTTTTGTTTGCTGTAAAACGATCGCGGTAGTAGATAGCTTCGAACAAGTTTTGTTTTCGCCCAACAATCGTTCTGTTGTTGCGCATCCGACTGCCATTGCTATAATACTTCAAAGCCGCCGATATTGCCTCAAAGTCCGACGGGAAATGAGATGAATGCGAGAAGTAGTAGGTATATCGCCGCTGTTAATAATGGTCGAATTATGTGCTTGTGACCAGTTGTTAGCTGCTATAAAGTGGTAGCACGCAGACGCGGCTGTTAGCTGGCATCGCTTGAAAGTTTCTCACAACCAAACTTTATTACACCTCAATCTACCACTCCGATCCTCACTCCCTCCAAAAGCGGACATCTTGAAACGATTGCGGTTTGCCGTTTGTTCTTGCTTTGTTTACGCAACCTTGTGAACCGGCTACCTGCGATGCAAGGAGGGACGGTCGAATTGATGTCTATTATACTCGCTTTCACTTCGAAATTATTATTGTCGTCGTTACTTTCGAAGTAACAACATAAAACGCTATTTAACGAGAACAGGCCAACCAAATACCACGTACACAGTTCACTCGAAAGCGTTGAACCGTAGCCAGCCACTTTAACCCAGATCGTCCGCCATTCGCTTTTTACTCTGTGTACTCATCGGTCGCGTCGCGGCTTATCGAAGTTTACTCAAACTCAGTTCATTCTGATGTCTGTATCTGGCGTTTTTTATTAGCCCATCAAATATGTGCCTGTAAGCTAGAGGTGTTGAGACGTGCGTAATCGTGAGAACCATTCTTGGAATGTGTCCGGCTGCTAAACTGCGACACTATAGCTTGCTTGCCATCATCGCTTGCTTGGTCGGAAATAGTGATTTTTTGACAGCGTGCCGCGTCTTTCTTCCTCTTGTCCTCATGAGAAGTTCAAGTAGCTCAGAGGGGTGTTCGAGGAATAAAGTGAAACACTTGCGCAAGCAATTTCACTCAGCACTTGTCGTTGGTCGACGCTCCTGTTGCGTCAAAATTTCCGCGTCGTGTCAAACACAGCTTCGCGAGCATCTGCCGGTCGGACGGATAATGAAAAGCAAAGATAACATTTCGAGAAAATATTACCTCCGAAACCGCCTACTAATCCTCAAAGCACGCTATTGCTGTGTGGCCCGGTCGCGTCGGTTCATTAGACGCGTTAGTGGAAATTTGCAGCGCAGTCGAAATGTGCCTTGGGGATTTCCGCGAGCGGTTCAGCTCAGCAGCTTATCTAACAAAAACGAGCGAAGCTAGCGCGCAACTTTCGAGACATGCAAGAGAGCAAGCAAATCTGTTTGCGTTCTTCTCGATCAGAGCTCAAAGGCCAAAAGATTGATGATAATTCCCTGACCGCACACGAGTGTCTTTAATGTTCCGATCGTTGTCTATCTTATTTCCACATGAATTGTCTGCTAGGTAGCACGCAAAGGGCAGCCAGAACAGGCGTCACCTTTACCTCCCGCCAAGCGACTGCTTGAATTTGATTTAATGTTAAATTTGATTTTATTAGTCAGATCAATTTTCAATTCGGACCATGAAGGACGCTGGCGGTGTTCCGCTGAGTAGCTTGTTGAATTTGAATAAGAGGATATGATCGGTCTGTCGGCCGGTTTGCTTTTAGAGACCAATGCTCCACCGAGTGGCACAATTAGCTTGCAGCACATCAGCGTGTGCCGTTCCACTTATTCCTGTATGTGCTTTGTGTCTTATTGCAGCAAGTGGCCGGCGGCTTTCGGTGACGTAATCGGCTTGTGCCAGCTTTCCATTTCTTGCCTTGATTGACTATAGTCGCATTGGAAACATGAGCGCACTCGCTGAAAGAGGCGTCTGAGAATTAGTGCGTTGTCCCTATTTTCCCACGAATACCGCGTCGATCTGGCTGGTGTGCGAGTTGCGCCTCACGTTTTTGCTATTTCGGATGGCGCAGTGTTCACTTTGTAGGTATAAATTGATGAAAATTTTGTTCTTTATAAAAAGGCATTTGCTTATGTCCACGCAGCGTCCTGCATTTACTACACACGTAAACATATGCTGCTATGTTAGCCAATTCCATGAAATCAAAGGGCATACACCTACTACATTACGTGCCCTGCTTCGATGAATTGTGCGTCGCTAAATGGACAAGTGATGAAGTCTGCAATGCAGCTTCTCTTTGACCCAAACTTCGAGCATCGCACGCGATGGCCTCAAACATGCATGAATACGTCCTCGCACGACCTACATAGATTGCTAGCGATGGACACCGGGTTCGGGCAAAACCCGAACCTTGGGTTTTTGACCTGAATCCGAACCCTAAAAAGTAACCCGAACGTTCCCCGAACTCGACCTCTAGCGATTATGAAAACGAATCGAACCGTGTCGAATGACATCGGGTTGATTCGACTGCGATTTGCCACGCGACCTGTCCTCTTTGATTCTCTTGGAAGTTTCCCGAAACGGCGTGCGATTGGAAGCTTCCCACCGGAAACAAGTCGGATGTACCGATCCTAGAGGCCCACTGCAGGCCTGAAACCACTTTTGACAAGAAAACTATCGATGACAGGGATATTTTGAAGCACACTGCGTCGAGAGTGCGCACACCAAATTTCAGCAAATCCGTCAAGGCGTTCAGTAGTTATGTGCAAAACACTTTATTCTTTACATGGGGAGTGGACTTTGTGGAGCGGCATGCCCCAGGGCCCACCTTCGAACTTGAATCATACGTTTTAATTATGCAAATTTTATTTTTAAAAATTCCAGCCCACTAGTCCTCTTCTTTCGAAAGTTATCGTGTTCGTAGACGGACGGATAGACAGACGACACGGCCTACCGCAATAGGCCTACTGACGTCGTTAGTGGGCCTAAAAATGAACCAGAGGCATGTCAGCGGTTCCCTTCTTTTCGTGTCACTCTTCTGGTCTCACTCCACTATGCCAATACCTAAGCGCTTATATCTGCAGAAGCTCAAAGGGTTTGTTCTGCATTAGCGACGTGTCGCCGTCGTGCCTAAGCGTCGTAAAAGCCCGCGCGCGCAACTTTGCCTCATGCGCAAACAATTCGGTTCGTTTGATCCTCTTTTTCGCATGCCGTTGACACCTCGTTGACTGATCGGAAGAGTCCTTTATGTGCACCGAATGTGAAGTGTTGCCAGTCTTGCTATCTCGGTGCAAAAGTCAATATTGAATTTTAAATTAGACTCCAGGGCGGCGTGTTTTGTTCCAGGCGGAATCACTCAGGCAGTCGGCTTTCGCTGGTATTACGTAAGCGAGAATTCGTTGCATAATCAATGAGGAGAAGACGCTCGAATTGAACATCCACAAACTACATCCAGTGTGGAGCGGCGATGCGTCGCATCGTCAGCGATCTGCGATTTGAGTCGCTCGCAAGGAGCAGCTGTCGCTTCGTCGGGCTTCTCCTGCTCGTCGTGCACCATGGTGACTGTATGCGCCGCGGTGGTGACCATGTCTTCTACGCGACAGATCTGATCGGTAGGCGTCTACCGTATTTTTCCGCCTAGTGTCCCGCGGACACTCATATGGATTTCGCCCGGGTTATACGAAAAGTATTTCCACATAGTGCTCCTCCTCTTAAATAGTGTTCCAGAGCCGGAGGCAATAAATCACAGTCACCCGTGTACATGGTCCGGACTCAAGAAATAAGCATGCCTATTCTAGACACTTGACACGAAGCCATGTTGTGTCGTCCCCAGAACTGCACAAGCTTGCCCGCGGCGGTGATTTTCGGCCGGTGAAAAGAATGATTTTCCACATAGTGCCCAAGCAGCTTAGTTATAATTAGCGGGGAGACTAAGCGGAAAAGTAGGCTATTTGTGGCTTTTACTCAGCTGAATAGAAGGCTGTCTGCATTTCCACTGCATGATATATCGATTTTCTGTGTAGAAATGGTGGATCCTCTGAAGCACGGCTTCGACGTGGTTCTAACGGAGAGTGCGAATCAGTATCTTCTCGTGAATCCCTTTCAACTGCCAGCCATCTACGTGACAGCCATCCCTCTAAAGACAAATACAAAATCCAAGCCGAACACCGCCGCGTCATTTCGCCAGATTCTCTTCAAAGAGAGCATCCTGAACAAAATGATCAAGATTCACGGTCTCGAAGAGCGTAGCTGGTACTACGTCTGCGTCGAGTTCGAGACGATCGGAATCGGTTCGACACCGAACCAGACGACGGGCACACAGTGTCGAATACGACGAACACTCGACAAGTTCGGTAAAGGTGCAGTCTCTGCAGAGAGTGTCATCGTCGACGTGCGTCTCCTGACCGTCGCCGAGACATTGTTAGAAATCGAGCTTCAAATTGACGCAAACTTTCCACTCTCATTGACCGTCTATCTCGAAGACGGTTCCGCTAGTGCACGACTCTACGTGCTCGACCCACACCAACCACGGAGCTTAAAGGTCGTCTTCTCCGACCTTCTACCAGACACAGTCTACGGGAGAGTGTGCGTCATCGAAGAACCCCTTGTGCAAGCGTACACCGCGATGGGACGAGCGATCGGAGTCCGGTCGCGTCACTGCTACCTCGATGGGAAGGACTTGAAGACAAAACCGGAGATCTCGAACACTGCCGAGAAGTTACATCTGAGCAGAGACTTCTACAACTCGTACAGCAAGGACGACAATCAAGGCTCCGGTGGTACCGTCGCCCATCAGCACCCTCTTTGCAGCTTTATATGCACAGTGCAGATAATCTCGCTTTTCCTTGCTTTACGGTCGTCTAGGTACGTGTAGCAGAAGCTTTTGCATCTTTTTATATCTACGACTTAAACTAACAATGTATTTCTGCACTGCTTGATCGATTGTTCTCCACTGAAGAAAGACAAAACAGTTGATTACGTCACGTCTTAGAGCGAATCTAGAGGTAGATGCTTTACAGCACAGCATGTGAAATCCGCGGCGGTCCGAAAGAAAATTTGGGACACTTGCGTTGAAGATCCAAACACTAAACATTTTTACTGTACATATCGGGTTTTTCACATGGAACTGCCCACTATAAAAGTTGGGTAGGAAGATTGGCGTTTCCCTAGCCACAACCTTACTCGCACTAGTGTGGAATATAGAGAGCACAAACATGCAGACCATAAACATGGCGCTACCGTAGTCCAGCCTTTGCTATAAGCGTACGCAAAAAGTAGGCAGTTCCATGTGCAAAAACCCGATAATATCCGCACATACAGTACGTAAACAGCACGTCTTAAAACAAAACTGCAGAATTGAAACAAAACATGAATGATTCTGCAAGAGGTTTTTCAACTCAAAATACACACGTCATTGCTCACAAGTGGCAAATGAACAGCAGAGAAACGACCACCAAAAATAGTCAAAAGCGTACTGTACGTACAAGTTCTAACTTGAGCCATATGTGAAAAATCGATAGACAGTCAATACAATCCCACGTACTGTACATACGTCCCTCACACAGCTTCATCAAACAATTCAGTCCGCCAACACAAATGGTCAGTTTAAAAATCGGCAATTCCCGTCTGTCGAGTAAGAAAAGCCCTCAACTGTTGAAGGAGGTCCTTCTTGACATCATCAGGTACGAGTCTTCGACTGGCCGGTGTCACTTCAGCAACAAGTTCATCGATAGTAATCTTCTCGATTCCCCTCTCCCTGATAACATCCTTGCACCGTTGACGCACCTGTTCGTGCCAGCCCTTTTCGGAGAGACGTTGTCGAAGTAGTTCTTTGAGACGGTCTCGTTCGCCGGTGTCGACAAGTTTCTGATCAAGTGACGAAGACATTCCACTGCAGACAGAGCCTACAAAAAGAGAGGAAGAAAGAAAAAGAAAACACCGCCGGGGGGCATCAGGGACCAGCAATAAGTGACTAGCTTTCAGCTCGA
Organism: Prismatolaimus dolichurus; assembly: GCA_034691745.1. Lineage (NCBI taxonomy): Eukaryota > Metazoa > Nematoda > Enoplea > Triplonchida > Prismatolaimidae > Prismatolaimus > Prismatolaimus dolichurus. The sequence goes on from JAQGBB010000613.1 coordinate 7,969, forward strand.
ACTTTCACAACCAACGAACTTTTGCTAAAAGTTCGACGAAGCAATGCTGCATTGGTCCAAGTAAGAAAAACAAAGCAAAGCAATAAACATCTAACATAAACAAAGTAGACGAAGGCACTCTACTGTCGGTAAAGCATTCAGACAATAGCGCAAAGTCTTTCAAAGATAGCCGGATTGAATGCACTCAAATGCATCAACTGTGCACGACCCTGTGCAGTGGTCACTTCGGGCGCACTCAACCATCGCTTCTCAATATAATAGTCAAGCAAAGCGAGAATCTCCTTCTCCGAGTAGAGCTCCAAATTGATCGGTACAAATGGATCGAGTTCTTCAAAACCCTACAAAACATAACGAGCTTAAAGTCCCACCTGTCATGGACGGTTCACTGCTGACATGCATGTATGCTGTGTAAAGAATATAAACTAGCTAATTACGACACTAATTGACACATGGTGTGGGTTAACCTCTTTGTCGACAAGGTAGAGTGGCAGATGTGAATAACGTTGCCATTTGGCCCAGCCGAGATGCCAAACATCGAGTACGAGTACGACCATACCGTTTGTCTAAAAACCCCCAAATAAGAGAGACTCGGAGAAAAATCGAACTATATAAGACATACCCAATCGGAACGAAACAGCTTTCGAAACATATGACACAAACTCAAATCGCCAGCGCGGAGCTAGAATAACCAATAAATGCATGCTGAAAAACGCGTCTCACTGACAAATAATATCTCCAACGTTCAAACGAATTCTACTAAAAACAGTGTATGAGCCACAAAATTCTCCGTATGACGGCACGGGGGATAAAACTTCCACCGCACCGGAGCAAAAAAGATAGTAAAGGCGTTTTTGGCCCTTTACCCTAATAACTAAAAATGTTGCTTCTTCATGCCTACTCTGCAGTGCGTAAAATTCTTAACGCTAAAACAGGGGCGCCCATAAGGGGGGCCAGGGGTGTCCATATGACTTTTGGTTGGGGGCCCGCCCATAGGACTTTTGGTTTGGGGGGCCGAAGTTTTCCAGACACACAGTAAAACAGTAATTTTTCGTTTGAAGGAGTCCGGGCCCCCCGTACGGGCGCCCCTGAGGGGAGCTCGGGCCCCCCCCCCCCAAACCGGTTGGCAAAACGAAAAATGTTAAGTTTTTAGCGAACGAAAAGCGATCAAAATGACTTTTGACAACGAAATTCCATCAAAAATCGCCAAAATTTGGGCCCCTCCCAACCAAACGTCATATGAGCGCCCCTGCTAAAATACTACCACATACGTTTCTAATGATTATAGCGCTGCATAAACTATGTACATACATAAGCGCCATCATCGCGTTTGATTTTGGTATTTCCATACATCGCATTCGCGATGTCAACAGCGACAAGTAGTTTCACTCTACAAAGCCAGCATGCAGAAATGTATCTTAAGGCGGGCAGTATGAAAGAGTACTTTTTGCTCGACGCCGACAGTTTTAGCTCTCGCAAAACAGCGCCGACACAATCAGTAGCACATCTTACACGATTCATTCCCTACGAGAAAAGAAATTAGTTCCTCACACAAATGAAGAAAACAGCTACATGTACAGGATGACATACAAAATCAATAACATTCATGAGTGGTTCACCACTCTCGGTTCGTTCCCGTTGAGTCCACGAATAGGACTTTGTCGTTCGTAACTAGAACAAAGAACATAAATAGTACATATGAAAGAGATTGGCATAACACAGGTGCGTACATCAAGTTTGGAAATCAAATCGATGTTTGTCGCTTTGAAATCCTTCAACCATTCGGCCGACTCGAGTGGGAGATCGACACGACCTGGTTTGTACGATGACGGAGCGACTTCGAGGGAAAATTTTGTCCAGACCGAAGCTAGAATGAATAGTTGTCAATATGTATATATTGTCGGTGAATGGAAATAGATTTTTATTCGTACACTAAGTATACATACGTGTAGGGACGTGACAAACAATCCATCCTTCGGTGTGTGCGTGCAGTGCTAGTTGAGACAATGTTAGTGTCTTTCCGGTGCCGACTTTTCCGCACAAGACGTAGCGATTGACTGGATTGTCGGGATGCATATTGTTTAAACAGTTTGAGAGATCCAAAAATGGTCGGCGAAGAAGAAATGTGCACTCGTTGAAGCTTTCGATCTGAAGAACAAAAGAGAGCGGCAATTATGTGCACGGCTGGCACACACACTGATACATAGTCTACGTATAATACTATATTTTACACTAGGCCTCCGACTGTCTTGGCTTGACGTGGCATTCCGGCGGAGAAAACGCTCGCTATGTCTTACCTGCCTTCTGTAGATCCTTGGAAACGAAAGACGTCCGGAAAAGACCTTATTGAATGTCGACATAGGAACTGTGTAAACACGTCCTTCATTTTTCAATGAAATCTGAAAAGAGGTGCGCAAAAATAAATACTATCATAGTTACAACGATATGTTAATGTGTAGAATACAATCGAGCACGCGCTTAGTTTCTACAGTTAACATACCCTATCGCTGCTAGCGATATCGGAAAATCCTGAGGCACTACTTTGTGGCAAGAGCAAAGCCTTCTGGTTGTGATGAAGACATGAAAACACTGAACGGCTTAATCTCCGCATCTGCGTAACAGTAAATAATTAGTGCGTTTGCTTTAGTCCACAACAGATATTTATCGAAAAGTAACCAAATTTGCGTTTTTTGTTTCTGAAAATCACTGATAATTATGAATTGACCCCTTTGAAATTGCAATGGATCTCCTTATGTTTTAGGGGTTCTTGATTGATGAGTAAAAACCATCTGCAACAATACGAGAGATGAACACATAAATGATCACAACGATCTCTGTGTGTTGGAAAGTCAGTTGATTTCTTTGTTCTCAGTTCAATCTTTCTTTGGTGAACGAGTTTGACGAAATGGCGAAAAGTTCGCAAAGTGCTGTGCGTGCGCTGAGCTTGGAATTAAAGGGGATCCAGGAGCAACCCTTGGAAGGTGTGTTTTGAACGAATTTGCTCTGCGTACTTACTCTTATGTGCCTTCTGCTGAATACTACCCAATTGCTTGCTCTCTGCCAACAACCTCGATAAGCATTTGTTTCTTTTTTTCAGGTTTCCGGGTAAAACTGGTTAATGAAGACAACTTGTTCGAATGGGAGGTAGCGATATTTGGACCACCGGATACCCTCTACGCTGGCGGATACTTTAAGGTGTGTGTAGCGAGGCGTTATATACGTAATTTGGTCTGCTAGACTTACATGAAGGCTTTCTCACCTAGGCTTTGCTACGTTTTCCGTCGGACTATCCCTATTCTCCACCACGTATGCGCTTCTTGACGAAGGTATAGTAGGCAATCGACAACTACTTCGTAGAATTGGACTGTGTGTCATCACGTACAGTGTCTTTGCTGTTTTTCGTTTGACCATCTTTGCTCTCCTTAAAGGTGTGGCATCCAAACGTTTACGAGAATGGTGATTTGTGCATAAGCATACTTCATCCACCCATCGACGATCCACAAAGTGGTGAACTTCCGTCGGAAAGATGGAATCCAACCCAGAGTGTCAGGCATGTATTCTCTTCGTGATCAACTGCAGTCATAAAGCTCAACTTATTTTCGCTTCCTTTAGGACGATTTTACTAAGCGTCATTTCACTACTCAACGAGCCGAACGTACAATCTCCTGCTAACGTTGACGCGAGTGTGATGTACAGGAAGTGGAAGGAGACAAAAGGACGTGACGACGAGTTTGCGCGTACTGTTCGGTGGGTTCCAGTTGTTACTAATCGCCAGAGTGCCTACCTACTACTTACCCAACCGAATCCTGCGTGTTCTGCTTTTCTTCCAAAGATCAAAGTCCATCCATCTTGTTCATACCTACTGTACATTGCAGGAAGCAAGTCGACGCTTCAAAAGCGGAAGCCGAAAAAGACGGTGTCTCGATTCCCCTAACACTCGAAGACTATTGCATCAAGAGTGTGCCGGCACAACCATCGACGACAGTCGACGATTTTGACATGCTCGATATGTACGACGATGACGACGATTACGGTTCGGAAAACGGCGATGAAGAGGAAGAAGAACAACGAAGTGATGTCGAACTCGACGAAGATATGGCAGCTTCATCGAAACCATCGACTAGCCATGGCGGCGGATTGAACAGCGCTAGGCAGGTTCCACTTCGACGATCAACTGCCGACTTTGATGCTGACGATTCCGGACAAGGAGAAAGCTAACACACTTGCACGTCTGCTGCGTCTCGATTCATTGACTCACCGATTGACCATCTGCTCGAGTTACGCCCACTCTTCCAGCTAACGCTTGCGGCGACTCTGTCTTGCACATGTTGACAAATGTTCGGTTGCCTTTGCGTTCTTTCAGCACTTGTACAAATCCTTGCAGTAGGCGTACAGTACGTATTGTACGTGGACACTCGTGTGCAAGCAATTCGAAATTTACCGTCCTTTACGACGAGCGGTTCCCTCGTCGGTAGGTCGCGACTTTGTTATCTAGCTCGTGCTTGTCTTCTATCGCGTCTGTTGCTATGTACGTTCTCCTTTTCGTACTGTACGATTTGTTCCGTCGATGACGTGTCACGACAGCGCTGGCCGTATCTGTTAGCTTCGTGTTCGCAGGTTTGTCTCGTGCTGTCGCACGCTGGACGTGCGGTGATGTTTTCTACTGTGTATGCGTATGCGTACGTTTGATTCTTTTTTGGTGTATGATATTTCTTGTGATTGTTGTCTTACTGCACCTGGTAGAGTCAGCGAACTGCTTTTCTTTTCTCCTTATCGCGTTCGGTGCTCGTGGCCACTTTGATCGCCGTAGGTAGTGTGTTTGCATTGGTGGAGGTTTCCTCGCGGCGAAATCGGGCGATGGCGAAGACAGCACTTGTAGTTGTACATTCACCGGACTGCTTGTTTTATTTGGCTATCGTGTTCTTGCTTGCTGTTCTATATCATGTCGTGCGCATAGACTTGTGATGAGGCAGAAAATGTATGTTTGCTGCAGACTGAGGCACGGTCAGCACTTATGTCGTCATGGAAATTGATGCTGGAGAGGCTAAAATTTGTTTGCACGCAGGTTAGCCAGCGGGGTGAGCAGTGAGTCGACTGGCGAACGATCTTGGCTGGAGGTTTCGGGCCGGCAGCCCTTTAGCTGCGGCATCTTATACAAATAACAGTTGTGTGTACTGTACATTTCATGAGTGACCGTTGACTGAAGTTGTGTAGTGTTGGCACCGCAGATGTCGCTTTCTCTCTTTCGTTGCTTTTAAACTTTGTGCAGTGGTAGCTGTGAGTGAATAAAATTGTTCTTGCGAATGTCAATGTTCTCTTCGCTTTGCTTTTTGCTTATGCCCTCATATTATGAGGGTAGGTGGAGGCAGGCTTTAGGGATGTAACTATACGGGGTTTCATTTACCCCCGAAGACCCCGCCAAAAATTTTCAAACAAGCTGAAAAAACTGTATCCAAATTACTGCTAATTCTAACTGCGGATTTTTTTACCGCAGACAGAATTCACAGCAAGCGACTTTCACGAGATATTCAAAAAAATTGTATTTTTTTCCTGCATGGAGCGCAGCGAAATTAACAGGACAGCTAAGTGATCAGATGAAATTTATCCCCCCCCCCGCTGACAAAAGTTAGCGGACGCGTGAGCAGTGCAAGTGTACCATTGGCAAGTTGGCAACTTGCCAATGGTACGCAAAAGGCATCCTGCAATTTCAAAAATAGCCTACGGTAAATGGCAACGTGCCGAGGGTGGGCGACAACTTGGCAATGGTGGGGGAGCGAAGCCCCCGAAAATTAAGTTTCTGTTTTTTTTCTACAAGAGAGCAAAAACGTTGTACGGCGACAAATCGTGGCCTCATTTCTCTCTTGCTTCAAAACGTTGTTTTCACAAGAGAGCGAGGAAAAATGTAACATTCAGACAAATCGCGGCCTCCTTTCTCTCTTGCTTCGAATGCTTGTGCCCGTGTCTTTTTTGCCTTAATGCAGGACGCTTTTTTTGGCGGTGCTGATTTACTTGTACTCCGTTTTTGCAACTTCTGGAGCGCGCAAGCAAAGGAGGCAAAACGCCGAAAGAATCGTTGCGATGGCCAGCGGTGCCTCGACAGGTCCACGGAAGAGCGGCAAGGGAGCAGTAAAAAAGGCGAACAGGTTTAAAGATCGCTTTCGATTTAGAAAGCAAAAATAGCCACACCGTGAGCTCCTGTAATGTGTACAATATTTGTCCCGAACACTGTCTGACCCACTGTTGTATGCTTGAATTAATGCTGAACGTCACATCAGGATCGACGTACAATACGTTAACGTGTGACAGACATTCGGAAAGACATTTTTTCAATTCATACGCATGCAAGCATGAATGAGTCAATCAACGCTTCGTTTATATCACGCACGACGACTGGGCACTATTTATCACAATAGGAAAAAAGAAACGATACAAGCACACAGTCAAAGAGAACAGACGAAAGCGTATAGCCTAGCGCAGTTAGCAACGAGCGCAACTCGTGATCGCTTCAAGTTCGTCAGCGCGATCATCGTCCACTCGTCAATGAATTCAAGTAAAAGACTGCATTATCAAACTCTGTCATCACCTCCGCTAAGGGGCCATAGTTTGCACCACCCATCGGCCGCCTGATACCATCCGTTGGCCGTTTGCCACCATCCGTTAGCCGATCGGCACCATCCGTTGGTAGGTTAACACTATCCGCTGTCTGGTTAGCCCCGTTTGCTTGCGCATCACACAATGTCCTTACGGGTTGGCAGTGATGATTGACCAAGCTTAGATAAATCGCCTTCTCAGACATGCCGGCGTGAAATTCCGGCAGCGGACCACACGGCATCCAACAGCCCTTCTTCGATCCTTGTTTTTCAAACTCACACCATACCCAGATCGTCGTTCGGAGTAGACAAGCGGCGGCCGTCAGCTCAATGTCTGTTCCCCATGTGCCCGGAACATTCATCGACGTATTTTTAAAATAGGTTTCAGCGTCACCGGCATAAACAACTTTGTCGCTCGTACTGTCCCGATAGCAGAAGTAGTTTTTCTCTGCAAAGAGAGCGCTATTGTCTCGCATGAACTCGCAAATTATCTGTCGAACTCGGTTGCTGCTCGCTTGGTCGCCAGTGAGCACAATCGAGAGCGCGTTAAAAATGCAGTTTCCGTCTCGTTTCGTACTGTATAATTCCCTTAGACAAACGGTTCGTGAAATATTCTTCTTCAGTCCGGCAGCTGGCAAGCCAGACAAAGGGTCAGCTAGGTGTGCTGGAGCCAAGCCCAGTTCTTTCATTTTATCTTTTCTCCAACCTGAATCGACAGGATTGTACAAAAAGCCAAAGCAGGAGTTTTCTGTCGGCGCGGGGAGCTCGTTCTCCATGTTCACGTCCGGCTCAACTTGCTGCAAAAAATTCGCTTGTAACGCGCTGCTAGCGCATGATTTGCTGCTGAACAGACTACGATAACTGTTGATACTGTGCAGCTGCTGGACAGACTGCGACAACTGTAGCTGCTCTCGGATTGCACGCAGCGACAAGTCTTTTATAGTTGAAAGTTCCGTTGAGAGCGCAATCGCAGCTTTGGCATATAGAAGCGCAGCACGCTCAGGCGCAATTGTCTTGGCATCATCTGGGTTTAATCCGCTGGCGGCTAGAACGTTCGAGAAAATAAGTTGACCAATGCCTGTATATTTAGCTCTCGTCTCGGCCGAAAGAACGCACGTCGGTGAGGATACTGCTTGCAGGCTGCCGTTTGGAGCCGCGAGCGACACGTTTCGCTGACCATCGGTGCGACAACATTTTCCCGGCACCGACAGGAGCTTATCCAGCATCTGACGATTCTCAAATTCTGGCTCACTGTGGCTTTGAGACGTGCTTCTCGAAGATGAAGTTCGTTGCCTTTTGCGTTTTTCAACATCCGATGATAACTGGGCAACACTCGGTGACCGCTTGTTACTTCCGCCGCTTCCTAAATTTGTGTAGCTCGGGTTAATGAAGTAATGAAGCGGTGAAGCAAAATAGAAAACGGTAGATAAAAGAAAAAAGAATGACTGTCTATGGCCCGGATGCACGGCAGTGATCCACGGACTACGAATGCAGGCAATGGTCCACGAAATCTTTTGCATTAATGTGAAAACGAGTTTTCTTCATTTTACTGCATCCTGGCTAGAGGTCTCAGTACGCAAGCAAAAAATAACTACACGACCAAACATGGTACAAATTCGCTTATCTAGAGCTAAATGGAGGTAAACGAAACTTTTTCCGAAATTGAGTTATTGATGCAGAAAGTTTCCTGCATTGATTTCGAGCAGGATGATAATATGCCGCGCATGAGAAAATTCACATTCTATCAAAGCTATGGCCAAAACAGGTTTTTGGCCACTACGTACCCTTCCTGTGGACGAAGAAATTTTGTCGTCCAAATCACTTTTCGACCGCACCAGACCTATTAAGTCATTTCAAGCAAAAAAAAATTTCGAACATTTTTGACCCCGAGATGATAACTCTACAACACTGCTTTTTGAGGAAGCTGTGAATATTTTATTAACAATATGTATCTTCCAGCAGGACTCTGTTTTGTAGTACTCTCGGTGCACATTTCGGCAAGCCCACTGGCGGTTCTGTATGGTGCACACTTGCCGGGATATCGTCTCTCAAAGTTGGCATATTCAACAATTGGACTTCATCGTTTTGTAAAGTCCTGAAAAACGCCCGCTTTGAGGCGCGATATTTCCCGAAGTAAGCAAGTCACAGAGCTAGCGTGGGCATGCCGAAATTTGCGTCAAAAGCTACCCCCAATTCAGCTCCAGATAAGCGCATTGCATTTAGAAAATTCTTTCAAGTTCAAAAAAATTTCGGAACATTTGATGAAATGTTCTCGCCGTGATATATACGAAGTCTGCATGAAGGCGATAAAGTATGCGTGGACACGGCGCCTGTCTTTTACGTGCTTTTCGGCTTCACGCAGACTGTGTATATCACGACGGCCCTTGTTGTTTTTTGCTAGGAGGCAGGATGCGCTTCGGCTTAGCCTGTGGTCCTGTCAAGCTAAATTTTTATCGGTCTGTTTTAAACACTTCTTTTTTTTCTTTTCGTTGAAACACAATACACGCCATCGTACCTTCTGACAAAACATCTAAGAAATCACTAATGCGGTCGCTTGACCAACTGTTGAAAAACTTGGCAGCATCGTGAGCAGCAAGCAGCAAGCTGCCAAAATGGCTGCCGCCGGTATTGAGCTATAATGCATGTAAACAATGTGACAATCATTAAATGGCATTAATCCCAAGATCTGCAGTTGGAAAAACATGGTGGAAAAGGCGGCGGTAACTCTGATTGGGGCTTGTAGTCGTGCGAGCATATTGGGCAACTTTAGGTTACGACGTCGCATTATTAATACAAGTAAATTGGCAAACCCGAAAAGGCATCCTGCTGTTTGACAAAAAAACACGAGCACGTAAGTTTTTGAAGCAAGAGAGAAAAGGAGGCCACGATTTGTCGCCGTACTGCCTTTTTTCCTCGCTCTCTTGTAAAAAAAAATCAAAAAATCGGCGAGCTTCCGACGTACGATCGCAACAATATAGGGTTGGCATTCCCGGGGGATCCACTGAAGGATTCCCCGGGAATGGGGGATTGGAAAAATACAAGGAAAATTTTTTCGACAAAAACATTTTTAATCTAGTTTTTGTCAGATTTACACGTGCGAGATAGACGGGGGATTTTCGGGGATCCCTGGGGGACTCCCCGAGGGATTGGGGGACGGTGGAAAAATCCCCGGGGATTTGCCAACCCTAAACAATACCGTCTTCGTGCGCGAAT
>JAQGBB010000614.1:0-17760 GCA_034691745.1 Prismatolaimus dolichurus
GAATTTTTTCGCGTTCCCGAGCGTAAACTGTAAAAGTGTCACTCTTTGTACCCACCTACCCTGGTTCCAGTTATGAGTGTCCCCCACTTATGAGTGCACGACTGTAATCGGAATTGAAAAAGTGATCGGAATTCTGAGAATGGGAATAGGAATTCGGAACGCCAGTCGGATGGTAGCACTTTATTTTTGATGCACTTATCTAATAGACTCGACACGGTGACAGCGGTCGCCCAGGTGACGTCAGCGCACAGCGACGACGTTGCTGCAGTAAGCGCGCATCGATCAGCACGAGAGCACGAGAGCAGGCGTACCAGCCTGTCCGGTCGCTTTGAGGATCAACAGCAACCACAAAGCAGCTCGTCACCTGCTGGAGCAGAGGGGACAGTGCCGACGCCTGCACCAAACAGAGAAGCTAGCGTGCCGGTTCAAAATTTCGATGTGCTTACTTTAGTCGCCACAGCTAAAAAGTCCGATGAAAAGATCTCTACTTCGACGTTCAAATTCCTAGGCACAAGCAGTCGATCTGAAGGAGCAACTGCGTCAAATTTTTACGGAATTGTTTTTGGAGAACATGGAGAAATATCGGCACGAACGATTGCTACAAGCAGCTACTCGACGTTCTGATTTCGCAACGTCGTCGGAACGTCAGGAGATCGGCCACAGCGGCGCGCAGTTCGTTCCGGTGTCGGATATGACACTCCTAGATGACCTCGACTGAGGCATAATATCGTTCGAAAGCGCTTGTGTTTCGTGTTGGCGCTAACATTGTACACGCTGCTCAGCTTAGCCTAGTGTTTGTATATTTTTATGTGTGTAACGCTTCCGTTTCGTTTGTACTTTACTTCGTCAACGCCAAAGTTCAGTACTACGATGAAAGGTAATGGCCGCCTTACATAATTTTTCAGCTGGCACAAACTGAGCCGTAAAGCAAACTCCTTTCTGCTACATCTTGTGCGTAGAAAGTGTGCATATTTTTTATCGCACGGTTTGGCTATTCAAATATGACGTCCCGTGTCGAGGCATGGAGGGGTCCAGAAATTTCTCCTTGGATTTGACGCTACGTGTTAAAGATAGCCTATCTTTATGTCTTAGACTATAGATAATATTGTCATAGAGTACAGTTTGTGCGTAAAACGCTGTCCCTTGTACTACTTGTACAAAGCGCGGCTGTCTATTCGTTTCTCTGTCTGTCCGGTCCACGGAAGGATATACCGCATGCAAACATGCATATAGGTACGTAGTACGTACGTATATAGTTTGAATGACAAATCTCCCGAAAGTTCGAGAAAAGTATCGGGGTAAGAATAGTTTTGGTGGATGGCTTTGCTCAACCAGTAATAGGGTCCGCCCATAAATCAGGTCGTCAACAAACGGGACTGCCTATAAATCAGGTCAGCCCCCAAAGGGGTTTACCGATAAATCAGGTCAAGCTCAATAGGGCTTACCCATAAAATCAGGTTAACTCCAAAAGGCCAATTCATAAATCAGTTTAAGCCCAAAAGGGAGTTAGCCCATAAATTGGGTCAGCAAACCAAAGGGATCCGTCCATAAATTAGATCAGCCCCCAAAAGGGGTACCCCAAGATGTTTTTGCATTTTTTCCTCTTCAAGTCTCGAGGATCGGTACATCTGACTTGTTAACTCTAAGTGTTTGAACTTGAATGGCTGCACATAGAGCAATGCACTTTTGACTTAAAACAAACACCATACGTCAACGAAGTATTATAACATTGACGTCAGGAAAAGCGCTCTAGCTTTATGCGGCGTCCCTTATCGCTGCACAGTAGCGTGGGTACACACACATGACGTCTCGCAAAAGCAGGCCTAAAGTTCGCCACTCGCCGCTGAACTGATTGGTCCGGAGAATTCCCTGCGCGTTATGACGCCGTCCTTGTTTTTGTCGTCAATTTCGAAGACTTCCCACACCATGTCCGACACGTCCCAGTCACTTGTGTTTAGGCTTAAACGCTGTGCTTCTTTCTTAAAGTAGTTAGCGACCTAGAAAAAATATGAAATTATATAAAATCGGCTCTGATGAAAATCCCTGCTGTCTGTTAATATGCAATTCACAATAAAGCCACAATCTCCTCAAAATTTCAGGTCGAACATTACATCGAGCTAAAAACAAGATGAAATGGCTATAAAAATAAAAAATCAGTAGAATTGAAAAACGCGGTGTCGAATTGAAGAAAAACATAAGTCTGATATTTTTGTCATCAAATGTTTCAACGAGGAACAATTTCGGCAACATTTGCTTTTCCTTGTTCCGGCAATCGTTCTAGCAAACAGACGGTACAACACTCATAAATATCACAACCGCCTTATCGACTGAGGAGCGCGCCGCACTCTGTCAAATACTCCTGAGTGATCAGAGTTCGTCTGGATCGTGTTTCGGTCCGTTGAATTCTTCGAGCGAAATGAAGCCATCGGCGTTCTTGTCTTCGCGCGTAAAAATATTTTTGATCATGTCGGAGACTTCTGGTTCGGACATTGTTCCATTTGCAGTGTCAATCTGGTGCTTGATATACTTTGTCACCTATCGTCGGAGAACCACAAGCGGTTTTGACTACAAAAAGGCGTCCAGATTGTCGAAAGTTAGTTTTTGCGTGAGAAACATGCAATTATCTTCGTGAATTTTAGAGCTAGTAAAGCATTTGTTAACAGCAAGGTGCTAGCGGAATCCCATCGATTTTAGTAATTGTCTCTGCATTTTAGCTTACAATTGCGCCAGTGACTAGTGAAGATAAAGCTCATTTGAAAGATTCTGTTCAGAATCCAGCATTTTAAAAATCGTTTTCCAAATTTACAAAAAATATGATTTTAGAGCCGTTGGGCAATTTATGGGCCTATCCGACCCTTCAGTCTCGAGCAGCTTAATGTTACGGATTCGCGTAAATTTTATGAAACATTAGAGTTCCAAAGGTGCAATTTTTGTTAGCATGCAAAAAGCAGCCACGCATGTCAGTCAGTATTATCAGAGTTCTTCGTGCTTCGGTCCGGTGAACTCCTCGAAGCTCACCACACCGTCGTCGTTGCGATCTTCGCGCTTGAAGATGTCGTCGAGCATTTGTTGCAGATGCTCTTGTGTTAGCTGAGCCTTCGCAACCGACGTTTGTTTCTTCACGTAAGCCTCAACCTAGCCGAATTAGTCTTGCCTCCACTTAGCTATTTTGGTTTAGTAAAGCGGTGCTTAGGTAATTAGTCTGACCGTGCTCGTGCTATTAGCGCGCTTCGGAAATAGCTAAATCGCACCTCGTCTTTGGAAAGCTTCTTGTCTCCATTGGTGTCGACTTCTTTGAATACGTTGGGTGGCTTCGCTCCGTCTTTGATGTCCAAAAGTTGAATTTCGAAAATTAGCGTAGCATTTCCAGGAATTCCACCTTGTGAAAGGAAGCAAAAATTATGACCGTTTTTAAAACGAATTATTGTGACATACCGGCGCCTTTATGGCCATAGCCAAGATGAGGAGGAACGATCAACTTTCGAGTCTCACCGATACACTGTAAAGGTCAAAATTTACTCTTATCGATTTTAGCGAAATTTACTCTTATCAATTTTAGCGATCTATTTCGTGATTTGTTCCCCTCGGGTCAACCCTCTTACCATGCCTAGTAATCCTTTGTCCCATCCGACGATGACTTCACCAAAGCCAATCTGGAAGTTTAGCGGATGACCCCGACCATAACTAAAATGCACCGTTTGCTCACATGTAAATCGGCAGAACCGAAAAGGCATCCTACCGTTTGACGAAAAACACGAGCACAAAAGTTTTGAAGCAAGAGAGAAAAGGAAGCCACGATTTGTCTGTATACTACGTTTTCTTCGCTCTCTTGTACAAAAAAGACAAAAAAATTTCGGTTTTTGGGGCTTCGCCCCTCCCTTCGAACCTCCATACCATTGGCAAGTTGCTCATACCGTCCGCTAACTTTGTCGGCTGGGGGATAAGGGGATAATTTCAGTTTGACCGTACAGCTATCCTTTTTCCGCACTGCACGCTCCAGACAGGATGCAACAATTCTGACGTCCATTAAAACGCGGCTTCTTCAGTTTACCTGGAATCGAAGACTTTGTTGTCGTGAGCAAACGTGCCATTGTAGTGGACGGTGAGAAGGTCACCGATTTTCGCGAATTTATCGCAAGCCGTCGGCTTGAGCAGTATCTCCATATGCATCTCAGGCAGACCATGATCTTCTGCGGTTGCTGGCGCACTCGGACTCTCGTCCGCTGGAGGAGCCGTGTGAACAGCGTTCTCGAATAAGCAAGCGATGCAGAACGCGCCGAAAAATAGCATCGTTCGAATTTTCAAGGCTTGACGACGATTTCAAGAGCGAGAAAAAATAGTGACAGGCTACGCACGTTTTTGCTGTCTTCTTCGGCGTCGCCGTCGAGCCTCTTCTAGGACGTGTCCGTTTACTGTTTGCAAAATGTGGCTAAATGTTTACAGCCGAAAAAATACGACGTTGTCTGTGTTTACACACGGAATTCGGAAGCAGCATAATGGTGTCCCCGATCCTTCTCGACGTTTATTTAGTCTGTCCTTAGAATGGGTGCGCCTGGCTCTTCTTTGGTCGCTCTGCGTTGGTGGACGAGCCTATAAAGTCGAGATCATTGCCGCAGCTCCATGACGTCGCCAAAATGGTAGGCACTCGCTGATTCGGAGAAGCGGTGGAATATGGTTGTTTAGTTGATATTAGTTGAAAGCTCGGCTGTTTGTGGTGACCAAGAGGGACCCGACGGCAATTGTGTTCTAGCTACGGGGTTTTTACAAACCATCAAACAGTGCTAGTGTTTTGTAGACGTGTAGTTCAGAAATTATTTTCTGCTAGCATGACGTCATGTTTCCACGTCTCTCAGCATGGATTTAAACTCTTTCTGCAATGCATGGTTTGCGCCGTCTAACACGCAATACAGTAATGATCAGTATGGTCTGAGCTGCAGAGGAAATGGGTTTCATTTTCAGTTGTTCGTGTATTATTAAAGATTGATATTTTTTTCGCCGGCTGCGTTTTGAAACAAGTAAACGTCTGCTGCTTATTTGGTGCGTCAAATAAAGAAATTTGACGCTCGCTATAGTCGTTAGCTGACTTATTATCTTTCAAGTTTCGCTTTTGCGCAAACGTTTTATAATAACACCGAGGGCACGTTCAGCTGAAGGTATAATATTGGCATCATCGGAACACTGTCTTCGTTGCGAAGGCAAGACAGCTAAGGGGATAAATCTGAGAAGTACGCATGTTGTTTCCGTAGAATTGTGCGGGTTACTGTTGCAGTCATTTTTTGCAACTTCTGGAGCGCGCAGCGCGTAGGCAAAGGTAACTGATCGCTTGTATGTACGTCCGTGCGTCCGGGCGATAACTATAGTTTTGCTCAACCGATTTTAAACTTTTCAAAACTACAAACAAACCTCCGCGATCCGCTGATAGTCCTTGTACTACTCTCAGCGCTGTGCGATGCTCCTAGCGGTCTGTGGAGTAGTGGAGTGGCCGTTATGACCGTCATTTTTTCGCTCGGCATTCCTCATCGACTGCTAACGATATTTTGAGCTCTAAGCAACGCCGCAACCTGGTTTATATATCATTCGAAAGCTGAGAACAAGGGGAACAACTTTATGCACGTCGGACTCAAGCCCACGAAGATAACCAGTCGAAAACAACTCTTGAACATCGCGATATCGTGTTCAAAATCGCTTGTGCAATAGCTCGTTAGGCGATGCACTGACGATCCCCGGCCGCACACAAACTTGTTTTTTCTTTCTTTTTACACAAAGGTGTACGATGGCTTGATTCGGTGTCTAAAGATAAATGAATGGCCATTGGACTGTAGCTTTTCAAGAACATGTTCCAGAAGTTGCATTTTTCGGCTTTGCCGATCTACTTGTTCATTTTGTACGATATCAATTATCATTCCATTCGTTTTGGAATTTGTGGAGATTTTTTAAAATTTGGATATTAAAAGACTTTTTTCGTTAATTCTTTACGCTGCTGTCCATTTTTCGTGCCGGTCAGTATTACTGAACAACGTCGTCGACGTACACAGTTGAACAGATTCAAAGCGCATTACTTTTAGGCGACAAAGTAAATATAGTAAGTACATACCTACATAATAATGGTTTCCGTCTGTGTTTCGCAGCTGACGCGACGCAACTTAGGGTCGTAGGCGTCGGCTCCGTTTGCTCTTTGACGGGGGGTACTGATAAGCCGTGTGCACTAGGTTAGTGTGCATGCATTTTTAGTCTTTTTCTCGGGGCGCGGGCCTTTCGAACCATTAACGGTCGTTGCCGCCTCAACATAAGGTTATAATCTGTGCAGCATTTATTGATAACGCGGCGCATTATTATGCCTCTCTTGCTAATTTTGTCTTTGTTGGCGTGGTGACGTGAACGTATTCAGTTCATACAAAGTCCACTGGTTCAAAAAAAATGCTCAGCTGTTAAACGAAGAAAACTTCCAGAGGAATGAGAGAACCCACTTGTTCAAACTTCCAACGTTGAATCCGTAATATCCTCAAAATTTATCTGACGCAGCACTTCACAATTTTTATGGGTCCTGACCGTACATGAAATGGCATTACACGAATCTACGCACATGGCGCGAACGTTTGGCACATGAAAATTTACATTTTGAAATTTCGAGATTTCAAATTTTACCACCTTTGACGTTCGCTTATTAGAACGCGACAACAAAAGCTGTAGACGACACAACTAACTGGGCACGGAGGGTACTTTTGCGAAATACTACACCGTGAGTGCTTTATCCCGCGAATGAAACAGATTGTTCGGTGGCAACGAGCTACCTGCCTTTTTAGGCAGTTCGCCGACTACTTATGTATTATAGGTCTCTTTCACACACTAGGATACATGAAGACGTCGATCTCGTCGCGAAAGACGGCCGCCTCAACTTGTTGGTCACCGACGGTGAACAGCTTGCCAACAAGGAAATGCGTTCCCCGAGGACAAACGATCAGCGCGTCCGGACGGCCACCGGGCTCAACTTCACTCATGATGATGTGCTGTATTTCGATGCTAGCTCGAACCTCAGAGTCTGCAGTGTGCGTCCGAAGCACTTCGTTGATCGCCGTTTCGACCATTCGGACGGAACATCGAGCCGGGAGCTCACGCAAAACGACGGCATCCGGAAGGCGAGCGACGTAGAAATGCGGAACCCGCTTATTCTGCATTGGTGCTCGTTGCATCGCAGCACCAAGCGCACGCGCGTCTTTATAAAAGCAGAACAGTAAGAGCTAGAATGGATACTTTAGAGGAAAATTATAAATAATCAACCGATATACCGATATTGTGAGCAAATGTAATTAATGCCCTTCCGTTCTTCGTTGCCCAATAAGAAATTTCGCACTTCGCTTGCTCCTCGACGTAGCGGATAACTCTTTCGATCGGAATTGATCCACATTGGGCGAGATACTCGATGACGATCGATCGGTTATCGCATGGCGGCCAGCGTGAAACGTAGACGGGTCTTCCGTCAAAACGCCATTTCTGGTGTTCGAGCACCCGTTTTGCATCTAAAAGATAAACAGAAGCCCGCTTTTGAAGGACCAGCGAATGACGGCGTTACTCACCGTCGACAGTCGCAAACTCGAACTTAACGCGATCACCCGTTTGTACCGTCCAGCTAACTGGGATAATACAAAGGCCACCGAGTTCCTCGGGTAAAGCTAGCCTTCGCCTTACCAACTCGATCATGGCTACCGTGACATTTCGAAATTGCAGATACTTGTGTGTAGCTAAATCAACAAAACGTAGGCCTACGCTATGTCATTTCGGCTAAGCTCTGTTTGGCATACTGTAGAGGCCACGGCGATCGAAACGTAGACCAAGGAGCGATGTTATGTGCCCCCCGCCAGGTGGATCGACCCTTTCCGCTGCGGCCATATAAGCTTTCCACTCTGCTGGCCGCAACGGGATAACGCTGACGAGCTGTCCGGCGAAGGAGAGTGGTACGACGTCAAACTCGAGCAAGATTCTCACAACATCCTGGGGCGACTTCAGTGCGACGAGTGCGGAGTGTGTCTCGCGACGGATGACGACACCCGGCTGGAGCCGAATTTCGACACCAACAGCTGCATGAAAACATTATTCGTTTCAGAAGTCAGAGTACTTCTCCATTTATAGCCCGAGCACTATGGGGTCATTCATTAATGACTTCACTTAAAAATTCAAAGTTTTAGACCCACCCACCCTCGTCATTAACCTTAACACACAAACATAGGCTATCTTTTACACGTAGCGTCACTTCCTGTGCAAAATTTATTGACCCACCCAGGCAGGTGACGTCATTAATGGATGGCCCCTACACATAAGTTGGGGTTTATTTTGGGCAAAAATTCTATTCCAAATAGCCCTCCCCTGTTTGATAGAGGCCCGGGGCACGCAGTCCCGTTATCGATAGGCTTGCAAAATACCCACGAATTGTTCAACGATGCCTCGTTTGGTTACGTCGACTGGCAATTCGCAGAGCTCGACGGCTAACGACTCAAGGGCTTCGTTGCTAAGTTTGACCCTGTCGACCCCAACGATTCGACCAAGAGGTTCTAGCGCTCCTAGTATTGCCTCGACTGATGCCCACGACTCGAAAAGAACGATCGCGAATGGTGTTCCCCGTTTGAAGTTGAGCTTGACGATTTTTCCAAACTCTACATTTTCAAAACGCGATTTCGTAGTGTTGTGATGGTATAGACTATTTTGCCGACTCGCGATATACTCGACAAAGCAAGACGGAGCTGCTCCTCGGAAAAAGACTCGGGAATGCCTCGAATATAAACTTCAGGATACAGAGAAAACTCTGGAAATAGAAGAGGGGTGATTACTGGTCAACAGCGTGGCGCCACGTCAGCTACCAATGGCTTCCATACTTCCATATGGGCCTTGACATTCGTATGGCTCAAACGGTTTTGGCGGCGAACGGACCTCGCTGTTACCGGCGTGCAGTGACTGCACAAAATCTGAAATTTGTTAAATTAAATGTTAAGCTCAGTCATCTTTCAAGCTTTAGACATGATCTAGCCACTTTGAGATAAGCTGCGAACTAGGGCTTCCTCCTTCGGAAGGACGCGACGGGCGAACCCAGCTTCTTCGCTCAGTCGTGCCGTAACGTGGCCGCGAGGACAGCCAAAAAGCGACCAATTCTTGTACTCCTGGGTGATCAAGTTCGCGATGACCGCGTCACGAAAGCGGATGCATGCACAGCAAGCTCGTTGCTTTGCATTATAGTAGGAGTCCATACCGATGATTTCTCCGTAAGCTGCGTGAGAAATAGCGCGTAGACATAATATTTCAATGCATTATTAGCAGAATTAGCTGCAGAAATATTATTAGCAGAATTTGTAATAAATTTCTTTGATCCTGCGACGAACTTTGAAAATATGAGTGGGCTTCTTCTGCTTTGACAGCAAGTGGAATTTGAGAGATAAGCACTTCATTTTTGAAGAAAGGAGCTAAAATAGATCGACGAGAGCCGACACGACAGTCGACAGTATTCACGGACTCCACGCACCAAGACTCTTGCTGAGCCAGCTGATCCGGTTGTTCGATAGCTCCCTTCCGACGTAGTCGCGTGCGTTCTGACTTCTACCGATGGAGATAGTTTTTGGATAAACACCAAAGGCATCGAAGGATCCACTCGAAGTGAGCAGCTTGAATGTGGATTCAGAGTCCGTGTAGCGAAAGCGCGCAACGTTTGTCTTCTGAACGCCGTCGCTCTGCGATGACGGAATCAGAGCAAAATCGTGAGGCAAAATTCTCCCAAATTCTAAAATTAACAAAGGGTGACTGTATGGAACCGGGAGGTCGCGCGACCCATGGGTGGGCAAATAAATCCCAAAATTTTCCCATTTAAATTGGACTTAATTCTAAAATTTCTGGCACTGGAAACCGGTTTTTAATTCATGAATCAGCTCCTTTGAATGGACACCGCCGAACCGCAACAAGTCGGATGGACCGATCCTCGAGGGCCACTGACGCAGTGCGCAAGTGGGCCTGAAACCACTTATGACAAAAACCAGCCATGACAAGAAAATTTTGAAGAACATTATATGGGGAATGTGTACACTAAATTTCAGCCAAATTCGTGAACGCATTTAGAAGTTACGTCCAAAACCACTTTAAAACGTTTGTCATTGATAGTTTTGTCATAAGTGGATTCTATGTGTTCTTGCACTCACTATGTACACAGTATTGTGACGGGATGGCACTTACAAAATTTCTGCCACATCTGTTCACGCATTCGAAAGTTATTCCCAGAACCATTTTTAAGCATTTTATCATCGATGGTGCTGTCATAAGTGGTTTCCAAAGCCCATATAAGAACTTGAACATAGTTTTGTTCCAAGGTACCTGCATGCAAAGTTTCAGCTCGCTACCCTCTTGTTTCGAAAGTTATAGTGTCGACAAACAGACAGACACACATACACAGACGCGAGCCACCGCAATAGGGTCACTGACGTGTGTCATTGGCCATAAAAACGGGCACCCATTGGATAGACTAAGCTCGGGACGCTGCAAAAGACAAAGCTGTGAGAGTGAGGCGTATGGACAGGCCTTGAAGTGCACTGTTGTTTTGCGCCAGACCCGCTGAAGCACGTCGGACGTTTGAGTGGACCGGCAAAGCTACAAGTGCATCCTGCTACTTCAGCAAAAAATTCTAACTAACTCTTGTTTGCTGGGAGATAGGCGACAATTTTTGTCCGACCAATTAGCTATATTTTTTCCGAAGCTTTACGCTTGCAGGCAGGATGTCTTGTTCTCCTTGCGGATGAAAGTGAGCAGACGGTGTGAGCAGTACAGGCGTACCATTAGCAAGTTGGCAACTTGCCAATTGTAGGTGCCACATTGTGCTCGCGGTTTTTTTAGTTTTCGCCGTATGCTTTTCGCCCTGGAGTGTCAGTTGTTGTTTATTCTGGATGCGTTTCGGCTTTGCAGATTTACTCGTTCTTCGTGTACCTCCATGGTCCAAGAAGAGCGTTTCATTTTTGGCGTCGGCATTCATTTTTCATTTTTCGATTAAAAAACAAACTTTAGCTGGCACAAAAAGTCGCGAAATTATACTGTAAACTTTCACGCGCCATTTGCACTAATTTACAACGAACCTGTCTTGTTAGTATATAGCGTTGCATTTTTCTAAATAATCTACCATTGGATTGGATTTTCGATTTTCGCCTTTTTGATTGAAGCTCAAAGGCTATTTGATAGTACGTATACGTTGGATGTAAAAGCTATGCTTAGATGTACCCACTTTCAAATTCGGCGATGAGTTCAGCTTTAGTAATATTGGCTGCAACGCCACAAACGACGATCTCATTTTCAAGCGATTGATCGTCCTGAAAACGTCTGCCCGGAGACGTTTTCTGCTGGTTGTTGAAGCGAATACCTACACGAAAGCAATACCAGTAGCTAATTATTGACTGTTCATGATCATCTACTAGCCTGAGATTATCTCCAGGCATATTTCACCGGGCGATGTGCATGATGTACGACGCGACACCGCATGGTCGAAAGAGTCAACTTCGGACACTCGATCAGAGCTGGCGGATGAAGACGTTGCGTCAGATTCTGGCATCGGTGGTAGACGAGCTTGATTCGAGATGAGCGTAACTGGACATGGTCGAGTGTTCGGAATCGCATCAGGTCGACTACTTTGAGAAACGCTTCGCGGAGTCTCAGACGGACGATGTACCACCTCTACGAGGCGCACTTGAACATCGACGACCTTCTTCGACTTTATATCAAACGAACCGAAGCGACCGTTGATTTGAGAGTTTAGCGGGATATTTGTTGCTTCGCCACATTCTAATAAACGTGCGACTTGCTCGAGCGACCATCAAGCTCTTCGGAGTATTGCTTACTTTCGAACTTTATTAAAAGCTCATTTCCGTCATCGAGAACGACAGCTTCATCTTCGACCACGTTGCGTCCCATCTGAGTCTGCGCGTAGTTGAGCACCTGACGCAGCAACGCGTCGATCGTGTAGACGTTTACAGAGAGCGAAACGCGGATTAGATCTTCCGAAGACATTGATGACCATGAACAGATGTCGGCTAATAAATTAGCGTGTGAGGGGTGAAACGTTTGGATGGACTCTTTGAAATCTCGACTGGCGGAAATGACGGTAAGCCTGACGCAGAGTCCCACATATATAACTTCAGCGGTCTGCTAGCCCTGGGTGTGGCATCTGGCAGTTCGTCTAACAACTAGGCGCTACCGTAGAAGCCGACAAACTGCTTTACCACACGGAACAACGGACTGACACTGGGAGAAGCTGGCATATATAAGCTGGGGTGAGCGCGGACCGTACACAAAGAACTTCTCAATACGCCGCATTTCTACAGTCGGAGAGGTTGCGCAGAGCGTAGACTAAACAAGCTAACGGCGTGCCTAGCAGACAAATGGATTTCGCCGTAATACGAGTTGGCACGGGGGAGAGACGGATGCCACACTGGGGCTATATTGCGGGCTACTATTCGGCCATCACTTGCAGTGTTGCACCATGAATCGGAGGTCATGAACGCGATGGACGGATATATTCACAAAATCTAACGGATCTCTTCACGGTGAAAACGGTTTTGCTTGGGTGCGGGTTTTCAGCTACGTAGCACTAGCTTGCCAGCCAGCACACTGTCCATGCTGGTAAGTATTCTCCTAAGAGCAGCCAGCGCTCATTGTCGCGTGGAACCACAGCAGCAGGGCTGACCGACTCAACTGAAAAAACGCAGCATTCGTGGCCGAGAATTCCCGCTTTCCTGTTCTCTTCGTTGCTGTGCTGGCCGAAGCATGTGGCCTCCTTTGCGCTCGCCTGACGTGAACAATGGCTGGTGAGGAAGGATGGAAGACCATGTCGATAAGGCAAGGGCGCCGCGCAAATAGTGTAATCTATATAATTTATTACACATCTCTGTTGCGTCCAATGTTCTTCCACCTTGCTACGTATCATCGACCATTTCTACTTGAGCGATCGCCAGTCAAAGCTTGCCCACAGGCTACGTAGAGTTTGCCCACGTCGCGTACGCGCAACTCTCAACATCGTAAACGCTTTTCCTCGCATAATTCGACGCTCCTGTGCAGTAGTCAACAGCTTAACTCCTTCCCTCTCTTTGGTACGGGGGAAGGTGCTTTTTACGAAATAGGAGAACCGTCGAAATTGGCCCAAAGCTTACTTAGCTGACACCGTAAGGAAACAGAAAATTTTGAAAAATTTCTTCATTTTTGAATAAAATATTCAATATTTTCAAAATTATTTTTCGCCGAGTGAAATCAATTTTTCTAAACTAATTAATTTTCACTTTCTCTCAATCTGAATTCCCCTTTAGAGAAATGTGACGGTGTTTTTTCAAGCATTTTTGACGTTTCCGTCGCTACAGCTTCACAGCAGCTTTACATTCATGAGAATGTAAAGCTAAAAGTCAATGTGTAGAGAAATAAATGGAAATCTGGAAAAAAAGCAAAAACTCAAACTGGTGTGCTCCGCAAAAAAGTCAAAATCCAGCCCGACCACACCTGCGGAAACGCGACATGCACACGGAAAGGGTCTTCGTAAAATGAGAAATCAAAAATCCTCCAAAAAGGCACGCATGCAAACCGCCCAACATGAAGGCAGTAGGCATCGCGACGAAAGGCCGCATGTTTATTCTTAAGCTGCAAGGAGTGTTCGAAAATGGACGAGTCAAATAGCCCACCATAAGCCGCTACGTGGGCAGATGAATTGCTTTCCTGCTTAGAAACGACGAAGAATCAAAATCACTCCTCTAGGACGCAAAAATGTTGACATTCTACGAGACGTTTTGAGACGTAGTTAGTCGTTTGCGAAGTATTGCGGCCAGCGAATGTGTGTCCAAACTGTGTAATGAAGCGATAGTCCTTGGAGTTGAGTTGAGTCGCATCCAATCGAAATTGTTCGGCTCAGTTCAATTCAATTTATATTCGTCGTCTGAGAGTTTTACGAGTTGTGTCGATTCGAATTAAGACCGTGCTTTTTCTGGCGAAAATTGATTACCTTGATTACGAACGTTTTACTGCCCCTACGTACTGGAGCTCGTTCGCACGACATCTACGTTCACACTCAAACTTTCAATTTCAACACAAGTCGTGATGAGTATACGTTGTAATAAAGCTATTAGTAGATCCGAAACTATTTCTTGCTTCATTGTCTTCGCTCGCCGTTTGCGCCTGCGATCTATCAGCTCCAGTTACCTGTTTGAAAATTCAATCTGCTGCTTAAGATGAACGGTGTCCCTTCGAACAGCCGTCAAGCGCTCAGCTATCACAAGCTCTCTTGCCACCAGTGAACGAAGCTTGTTGGGATAATCACCATCATATGAGATTGTCGATGCGGTTCCTGTAGCTGCACTACTACTAGAACACGGCGGAGTAGGACCAACTGAAGCTCGTACAACAGTAGCATCTACAATAGATGGAGCATCAGGAATGGCTGCAGCAGAAACCAAAGCAGCTGGAGTCGGAGCAGCAGCAGTAGCATTGGGAGCCGCAGAAGCAACCACATCTGTCCTACCGTATGCGTGCTCGAACGGCAGCTTAACTAAGAAGGCGACGACGTGAATGAGTGCAAGGAAGCTTGCGCCAAGGAACAGACTTAGATTGCCGCCCAGCGAGGAGACCACTCCCACTGGTTTCAGAATAAGATATTTGTCGACCTTTTGCTGCAGAAAGTTTTTCGACACATGCTTCACGATTGTTGACGCTTTCAGGGTCTCCAAAGCGGGATCATCTCTCACAATGGTGCTCGAGAAGATCAGCGTTTCGCATTGGCTGTGGCATTCTCGAGAATAGCTCTTTGCAATCGTTGACTTGTTCGCGACAGTGGCTAGCAGACAATTTTCGTCCTCATTCCATGAACGACATGGAGGTATTTTCCCCACTCGGCTTTCTGCGCTAAAGCAGACTGACACGTCCTTTGAAACGAGCACTGCCGATTTCGAATGGATGGGAAGAAATGTGGAAAATAGTGGCAGGCAGTGGCAGGCGCGCACGATGAACTACGCACGGCACGACAGGTCGCACTGGAATGTGGCGTCGACAAGCTCGCTTTTCTCAAAGCAGGGCCTCTTCGTGAGGGGAAGCAAGGTGGTCACAGTGTCGAGACTGAATTCGCCAGTTTGCTTCCTGTTATACGCGGCTGTGATTAGGCGTTGCTCCAGTGCCAGAGTGCCTCCAAGATCGAACATAGGTCATCCGAGGCGTAGAATTCCTTAAAAATAGACTGCGGTTGCAGCGAAATAATGAAGGAGTCCGAAGCGGTATTAAACTTGAAGGGTCGATGCAGCAGATTCGGCAAGCGGTAGCACTGAACGTAAGCAAGCTGCAAACTTAGAAAGCCGAAAAAATAGAGAACCTGCCCGCGGCAAGCGTTATAGTGAAGCTGACAGAAATTGCTACCGTCATCGGCGGCGTGCACGCAGAGAGCTCGTATACGATGGAGAACGCAGAAGAGCTCGGAGCTGGTAGCAAATAGCTCGGTGAAGTTTGCTCCTTCGGTGGCGTACGCTTTGTAGAGCGAGCGTTCCGCAGGTATCCTATTTTCGTGCATCGTATTCATTTCTGCAGTTAGCAAGCGACTGAACATTAGCATCGTGAATGCAACGACCACTATCTCCGCCTCGGTAAAGTCGCTCGCGTTTGAGTTCTCGTAGCTGAAGACCGCTTGCATGCCTTCTCGACCGCATAGTGACCTTCGATAGTCCGCAAGCATACTATCAGCTTCTCGATTTTCACGCAAGTAAATGGCGTCTAGCTTTTGCCTAAGGCGTTGCATAATTGCGAGATGTGCCTTCCCAGCGACTTCTCTTTTAATAAATAAGCTTTGCTGAGCCGGTGGAGACACACATGCCGATCGACCAGAAGATGGCTTCGTAGATCGCCTTATGGAAGCCGACGTAGCTGCAGCCGTGGATCGGCGAGATTTCGAAGAAGCGCTGAACTGCTTGGTGTAGCTTCAGGATTCGCAAACTCTGCTGACCGACCTGCGCCATTACTCGGGAACGGAAAGTGCGCGTCGGGGCTTTTTTGAGCAAATAGTTAAAAGTGCGAAGTGTGAACAGAATAATCGCGCTTTTGGAAATCACTACGTAACGAAGTAATGTATGAAAGCGCTTTTTGCAACTTCTGAAGCGCGCAGCGCGTAAGCAAAGGTAGCTAGCTACCTGGTCGCTTGTGAGTGAGTGCGTCCGTGTGTCTGGGCGATAACTTTAACTTTTCTCAACCGATTTTTTAAATTTCAAAACTAAAACGAATCTCCGCATCAGCTGACGGTCCTTTTGCTACTCTCAGCGCTGTCCAATGCTCCTAGCGGTCGTTGTAGTAGGGGAGTGGCCGTTGGACAGCATTATTTTCGATCGGCATTCCTCATCGACTGTTAACGATATTTTGAGCTCTAAGCAACGTTGGGACCTCCTGTATATATCATTCGAAAGCTGAGAACAAAGGGAACAACTTTTGTGCACGTCGGACTCAAGCCCAGAAGGATAACCAGTCGAAAACAACTTTTGAACATCGCGATATTGTGTTCAAAATCGCTCGTGAGGCGATGCACTGACGATCTCCGGCCGCACACAAACTTGTTTTTTCTTTCTACACAAAGGTGTACGATGCTTGATTCGGTGTCTAAAGAAGAATGGATGGCCATTGGACTGTAGCTTTTCAAGAACATGTTCCAGAAGTTGCATTTTTTGGCTTTGTCAATCTACTTGTTTTCATGTCAACCTGGCATACTTGCGAAGTGATCGCCGCAAAATAGTGGCGGGAAGCAATACCGTAAAACCCGAATGCGCGAAAAAAAAACAGTTAAAAACGGCGCCAGTGCTATCAAACACGAGAATATCGGCGTCGAAGCTATGAAACAAGTAGGCTAAAGCCAACTAGAGCGGTTGCGATCGTGTGTTAAGCGTTGAGCCACACGCCATTAGTCCCTTGAGCAGTTCGTTGTCACCGTTGCAGGTGACGTCAAAATTTGAATAATGTATGCCAAGATCCAATAAAGACTCAGTTAATAGGCCTGAATTTGCTTGACAATTGGCTGCTTAAACAGCCATGAAAAGTTAACAGTGATAAGAAATTCATGTATAAATCGAAGCCGTTGCTGGAGTTACTGGGATGTGCTTTGGCGATAACTCCAGAACGGCTTGAAATTTGGTGTGCTAATTCCCAAAAGCCGTAGTTATTGTTACACATAGGCCGTTGATCAAATACAAAACCAGTTTTCTTTTCTTTTGCTCAAATTGCTATTACTTATGCAGCGATACAATAATATGCACTTTTAGAGCAGAGCAATTAGTTGGCCCCGTAGCTCAATTGGTTAACGCGCCTGGCTTATAGGTTCAAAACCTGTATTCAGCAAAATCTTCTTGCATCTTTTTTCCTTTGCTCCATGAAGCAAGAGACGTTGAATTTTTTGTCGAAAATCTGCGCTGGAACTTGGTAAACTGTTTCGTTGGCGTCAGTGGACCTCTAGGATCGGTACATCCGACTTGTTTGCCTTGGGTCCCCAAGCTAATAAAGACATTCCTCAAAAACAAAAATTTCCCTTTGCTCCCCCAAGCATCCTCCGGGCTCATATACAAACTTGAACGTGCGTCAGTGGGCCTAAAAACAGTCTAATTGTCGCACATAATAGAAGCCTTTCTCGAGATTCTCGTCATCACTCCGACAAACGAGCGCGACCGAAAATGTTGCACTAAAGGAGCAATTCGTTAAAATTTTAACATTTGCATCATGAAGTTTGGATTTTTGAAAGAGTTTTAC
>JAQGBB010000615.1:0-17753 GCA_034691745.1 Prismatolaimus dolichurus
AATGAGTTCGAGATCGAGTGCCAAGTCGGTGGTCTGCTACGGGCCGAAGATGACAGTGATCGACCCCTGTCGTCGATATCATCAAAGGCGCCTCCACTCTTCACAGTGCGACAAATAGTCGCCCTAGCAGTGATGTGCTTCGTGGAGTTCGCTTGGACAGTGGTCTCGGCGTCGATTCCGCTGTTGTTTCCGGCTGAGGTTTGCACTAGCTAATTTTTCGTCAGCACTGGCAAAGTTCTTGGTCGTTTTAGGCGAACCGAAATGGTGCGACGGAGACAAAGATCGGCTTTGTCTTTGGCTTCTTTCAGCTTGTCGTTTTTATTTTCGCGTTATTATTCGGCAAATATGTAAGTCAACTCTACGTGACAAAACGTGAAAATTGCTTTTTGTCTGAGACATCACCTTTGCCTGTGTCAATTAGCTATCTCAATTTCTAGCTTACTATCATTGGACCAAAATTTTTGTTCTCTGCCGGCCTCCTCACGTGTGGAACAGCGTCGCTGCTGTTTGGGGCAGGCTTGCTTCATTAACTATTTCGTCTTTTCGGTAGTGAGTTTTGAGAAATCATTCACTGTAGGTTGCTCAATCAGGCGCAAGCTGGCACGACGTTCTTAGCACTGTGCTTTACAGTTCGCTTCTTCGATGCTCTCGGTCGCGCCGCGTTTATTACCGCTTCGTTTGCAACGATAGCGCTTCAATTTCCCGGTCGGACGGCTATTGCAATTGCAATGCATTTGCTCCTGTCTTTGATTTCTTTTAATTTTCTAATTATTTGAAGCAGTATTTTCAATAATACCCATGCGGGTGCATACTAATTTTCTTTAAGCGATTGTTATAAACACGGTCAAATTTGGTTCAAAATGCAGCCCCCTAAGCTCTCAAGGAAATTTAAAAAAATTATTCTAATTTTTTTACAATTAATTTTGTATTTTAATAAATGTTTGTGGCACTTTTACAACGGACACGGTAGTGCAAATAATGCTCTTTTATTATTTATTAAAAAAATATTCGTTATTTGTCGCGAGAAACTTCAAGCAAAATTTTGATTTATTTAGTAACAATTGCATCATGATTTTTTGCTTAAATAGGGCGCATTTGAGACCTTTTCCGGTCTTGGCTTCGCCGCTGGACCGCCAATCGGAGGAGCGCTATATTCAGTATGCAGAATTTTTCGCTTTTCAAAAGGACAAAATTTCAAAGTTTTTCAAAATCAACTTTTAGCTCGGTGGCTTCAGCATTCTGTTCTGGTCATTTGGAGCGCTCCTTATTGCGTCAGCTTTTCTCAGTATCCCGTTAATTCCTCGTCGGAAATCAGGTCAGTGTTATGCTCATCGGCTATAGCGGATCACGACTTTGTGAGAAACGTTTTAGAACAACCGCATGAGAAAAACAGCGACAATGGCGCCGAGGAGTTCAAGGGCGAAATGTTCAAACTTCTACGAATTCCGGCCGTGCTACTTGGCGTTTCCACCATCTTTATTACTCAGATATCGCTGGCGTCGATCGATCCAACCTTAGCACAGCATCTAAAAGATGTAGAACTTTTCATATCATTTTTTAAGCGCTGATTTTTAACACAGAGACCTATGTATTATAGTTTCACCTGACGGCGTTTCTGAATGGCCTAATCTTTATGCTTAAGGGTAGCGTTTACAAGATAACAGCACCAATTTTCGGCTGGCTTGTCGACAAGAAGGTGAGTGCTTTTCTATGGTGTGAACTGTCAAATATTGTCTTGTTCTATCTTCAGGTTCACTCGACGTTGGTGATGACAATCGGATCGGTTTTTATGTTTCTCGCTTTTCTGCTTGTCGGACCTTGCGTAGCTTTCCATTTTTCAAAGTAAGCACACAAAAGACCAACTTTCACAATGAATTTTGTTCACAGAAAATGCAAGTTTGATTTACATTTTCAATTTTGTTGCAGGCTCTTTTTATTGTTAGCATGTGTTATTTTCAGACTGGAAGGTCAAAAATGTTAAAAAAACTGCCTCATTTATTTCCTCGCGGTTTACGGTATCGCCGTTTTCTATTTCATAATTGCTTTCAGAAGCATTCCTCTAGTGAGCATCAGCTTGCTTCTGATGGGACTCGCCATCGGCGCACTCTTCAGCCCGTCGTTTCAGTGCTGCTTTCAGGGAGCCAGGTAAGCTTTCCTAGAACTTCAAGGAGCTATAATAAGAGAAATTCATTCACCTATAAAGAGAATGGCTACTCGGACACGCTGAATACGTACGGTCTCGTTTCGGGCGTATTTCAAGCAGCAGTCTCCCTCGGGTATGAGGTTAACAATTCCGCACATTTAAGGGCTTTATGGGACGTTTCATTTCAGGTCATTCGTCGGTCCGACGCTTGGTGGCGTTGCTGCCGATGCGATCGGTTTTGCTGTCGAAACGTCCTTCGTTTCTCTGCTCAACTTCGTTTTGGTAGGACAGTGAATATCGTGATTTTTGCATTCTGCTGGAGCGCGAAGCGCAAAAGGATAGCTAAGTGGTCAAATGGACCTGCCTGCCTTCTTCCAGCAAGCAGTTTTTTGAGCGTTGGCTCGAAATTCAATAAGTCACGTACGCACACACGCACGCGGTGAGAGAAAAAATTCATTTCTCGTTTGTCGAAACTAACGTCACCGTGATGTGCAGGAGTATTTAAGCTCTGCAACCGAAAGTAAGAACCACCTATCTCAGAAGTCACCATTTTGAGAAACAAAACCTTTTTAGAAAACAGAAAAGTTAAAACGTAGAAACGGTGTGTGCGCAGTTCTCACCGCGACACAACCTAACTTTGTTGCACGAACCTTTGCTCAGCGTTTGCAAAAGCATACACTACCTAACTCGAGTTGAGTTGCTGGCATTCCAACGCAACGGTTTTTTCCGCATTCAATTTTGGCGAAAGCGGAAACTATCCAACTCTGACGCATGAAGATACATGTTATTTGCTTTTGCATTTTTTTGTTTACGAGTTAGGTAAAAAATACTTAACGCTGCATATCTCCTGTCAGAGACGTCCAATCAGAATCATTTTTTTCAGTGGTACAGCTTCTTACGTAGATTTCGAAAAACGTGCGAACGCAAATTTTACATAACTCGAGATAGATGGTTCTTGTTTTCGGCGGCAGAGCTGTCTTAGTCGCGATACTCTGCAGCTATAAACGTGCAGAACGTTTTGAAATTTATCTCTAGTCGTATTCGCAGACTTGTTTGTACGTTTTTTGTTTAAGGCAGGATGCTTTTTGGCATTGCCGATTTAGTTGTAAGTCATTTTGTACAAAAAAAGCTTATTATGTAAATCAAGTCGAAGTTGGTTGCAAAGTGGATGAAGGTGGATCTGCTTGCTATATGCTGAACTGGTTTTACACTTTGTACCATCTTTTAGGCCGTCGTCCTGTTTGGCGCATTCTGCCGTGTGGTGGTAAGACATCGGGGACTGAAGCCATGAAAAAAGATCAGTGCGTGATTTTTATAACTGAACTTCTCTTTGCCGAGATCCTGTGCCATTGACACTTGCTGCACCTTGTAATAACTTATGTATATGACATTGTACATTGTGCGTTGCGCAGTGTGGCTTTCTGCTAATCGATTCTCGGCGTATATTTTCGAGTGCTTTGGAGGTAGGCTTAGGTAGAATTGTAGGCTTAAGTATTCATAACTAGGAGGCCAAAGAGACCAATAATCAATACAGAACGATTCTCGGATACATAGGAATTCGCAAAATAAATGTAACGGAAATTTATACGAGCTTATCACAAATTGAGTGCTCTGTTCATTCGTCTTCACCAAATTTTAGCCAAATCCGTGACTGGCCAGGTGCGGTGTCTGTGTAGCAATATTAAGTGGTTACGAAAAGTAACTCTTAAATAATTTTAAAATACCGATTAGGATTCTCGTGACGTAGTGGAGTTCCAAAAGCGTCCGATTAGATAACATTGTCATATAAGTTTAAACGGGATACCAGCACGTCGATACGTCGCACGTAAATACCGCTACGACCTATGCATAGATACAACACTTTAGAAACTGCTTATTTCTCATCTCTACCTAACTAATTTTAGGCCACACTCACTGAGTGAGCCTTATGCGGTGGAACGCGCGTCCGTCTGTCTGTCGGTCCGTGTGTGTGCACGTTTAAGCGCTTGCTAGAGAAGCAACGAATCGGGCTGAAATTTTGTGTGGTATACCCTCGGACAAATCTAGGTTCCCGCCAGAAGATGGGCGCAGTGGGAATAACACATCACGGCTGGCACTGCCCTGAGTGGGCCTCGAGGATAGACATATCCGACTTGTTACGTGTGCTCCTCTTGACGGTTCTCTTGGACTCTACCTGGGCCTTTCGTTTGCAGCCCTTCTTCACCTTTTTGTCTTTGTCTTCGTCTTGTCTACGACGTTCTAGAACGCCGCCTTAAACCGACACCTTCTCTCCAGCTTGTAATTATGAACACTAACAGCCAAGCCATAGCGACGTCGAACCAACACACTGCACTTGTTTGGCAAATTCGAGTACTCGAAATATACGTGCTAAGTCATGCCGGTGTCGTGGGAACCTTAAATGTGGCGGCCGCGCTGGCTGCATTTAACAGCTATAACGATTATAGAGAACGCAGCCGCCGGCGCCGTCGTTCTTCGGCAGAACATGTTTCTCACACTATACTAGGCTCGCTTGCACGTACGTGTAGCGTTATCCGATGACTTTTGCTATTGCTACATATCACATCGTGAACTCCAGTGTCGTTTTCCTCACCGCCAACGATATATTGTTAGATTTTTTGTCAGATGCCACACGAACTCCAAGCTATACGGCAACATGATAACTTTCCTACTAAAGCGGATGTACTTTATTTTCGGGAAACGCGGTGTTGATAACATGCGTGTTCATGCTGCCGTAAAGTTACATAGGGCTATTAGTATTCATGCTGATCGAAGTAAAATTTATACGCATTCCCTCGCTCTCTTGGGATGGCGCTTGCTCGCCGGTTTTGGCGTGAGCAAGTTCGCCAACACCGTTTTGGCGTCAGCGGCTCTTTCTGATTGGTACATCCGAGTTGTTCTATTTGCACAGCGAAAGTTTATTTTTTAATGTTGATTTTCAATTATTTCTTAAAAAGTTATGTATTTCTAGCTAAAGCTAAATTGAAAGTCAACATTGAAAACGATGTACGTAGATTCGATGTAAAAAAAACGCCTGTTCGCCAAGCTACATAGCTTATGTGAACATCTACCAATGAAATATGATTCGGGCAGCTGTCTTTGCGAGCTGCTTGACGCAAATCTGGCTGCCTATCTAGCGATTGATCGTACAATTTTTCGCGAAACACCAGCGACGTTTTCAAGTAGAACCGGTGCCTCAATCATAGTGCATTTTTTACAGCGATAATGGCGAAGTCCGGCACTCATTTAGCAGGCAGCGTCTTGGAGCAATTCGCAGATGAAACAGGCATCTTTGGCTTGAACATCTTGCGTCCGTATGTGAGCCGTGTTGAGAAGCTGTTCTGGCTAGTCGTCACACTTTTTTTCACGATCTACACCTTCAAAGATATCGTCGTACTGACGCAAAAGTTTCTCGACGAGGAGATGCTAACGACTGTCACAACGGTCACAAACGATTCGATCATTCTCGATCCACCGCCTATGTTGCGACTTTGGTTGACCGAAAAATTTCTCGATTTCGATGCAAATTTGACCGTCGATCACCTGATGGAGATGTTACATGAGTTTCAAAGCGCCAATCAGGTAATTGAGCAATCTGAAAATGTGTCCGTCTTAACGGAAAACCTCAAAAACGTCGTCAAGCTAAACATGTATCTGCTCGATGAGCTAATGAAGCAAGAACGTGCCGCAGTCTACAATCGTACATGGAATTCAACTATTCGAAATGAATGGCCCACGAAGGAGTTTCCAAAGTACCTGCGCATAATGTACGACTACTATCAATCGAACAATATCTCGATAAATAACGTCAAAGTAACGACCATGGTCTACCTCTGCAAGGTGGCTCATGTGTTGGCGAGACAGCACTCGTCAGAGCCTTTGTTAAGCATTTGCGATAAGCATCACATTAACGAAATCGTTGACGGCGTTAGCTTTACGTTCATCACTCACACAAGTGGGGTGGAATTCACTAGCTTTTCGTTATCCACCCACGAAATTCGCTTCGCATCAGAAGCTGTGGACAGCATGGCGTTCGATGTGACCGGAACGGACAAGTTCATATTTAATCCAAACGATGACGCCCCCGTTCGTCACTCAACGAATTCACCAAAGTTGGTCATGATAGCGATTCGACCCGTCGGCGTGTTCGAAAGGATGAAGACGTCGAAACGACCGTGCCATTATAAAACTGTTCAAGATTGTCTTTCGACGTGTGTCGCAACCTATTTTCTCCAATGCGCCAATTGTTGGCCCGTCTTGCTGCCGATTCGGTATTTTAACAGAAACGAAATTCAGAGCTGCCCGGCAAGTTACGTTGGAAACAATTCAAAAGCGATTGATCTCCAGCCGTTTTTTCAACTTCTTTCCGCCTGTCAAAATGTAACTTTTGAACTATTCGATCACTGCCGTTACCTCTGCACAATTCCAAGGTGTCGCGTTCGGACCTTCGCACGCGACACAAAGATTCTGCCACAAAGTTCCAACAGCAGCACGTTCTCGATTCAGGTTCAAGTTGATTCGTTTTCATTTCCAATTTTTGTCGAAAGTTTGCAAATGCCTTGGGAAAGCTATCTCGCTAACTTTGGAGGATCTCTCGGACTCTATCTGGGCCTTTCGTTTGCAGCCCTTCTTCACCTTCCCGTCTTTTGTCTTCGTCTCATCTACGACGTTCTGCAACGTCGTTTTAAACCGACGCCTTCTCCTCTCCAGCTTGTAACTGTGAGCACTAACAGCCAAGCCAGAGCGACCGACCAACACGCCGAGCTTATTAGGCGAATTGAAGCACTCGAAAGACAAGCCGTCGTGGGAACCTTAAATGCGGCGGCTGGGCCTGCTGTATTTAACAGCTATAATGATTATAGAGAACGCAGGCGTCGGCGCCGTCGTTCTTCTGCAGAACATGTTCTAGTGACACTTTATTAAGGTATTGGAGTACCTAATGTACTTTTCGCGGCATAACGATGGTATAGTGAGTAGATTCACATGCATTCTTTAGTGTTTGGTACAAATTTACGTCGGCTTTCAACATTTGTGACCTTGGCGGTCCTAAGGAATGTCAAAATGCAAAAAATGAAAATACGTTGCAGCATTGGAATCGTGTATGGCAGCGGGAAATGGCCGACATTGTGACATAAAGGGGTAAACGTTCTTTTAAACAAGGGTTTTACCACGACTGCCCGTACTCGTAGAAAGCTGAAAAGTTGGCACGCAAATTCAAGAAAATTTGTAAAAATAGGGTCAGTTTCCTAAACGATGTTGCATCTACTGTCTGACGTTGGAAAAATTTGATTGCGTTATGACCCAGTGGAGAAATCTAGGGTCAAGTTGCGCAACATTAAACGGGTTCTGGATCTCGAGGTCCAGGCACGAGCTATTTATCCTCGTGTAAGCCTTGAAAAACGGAGTAAATGCTGAGAAGGTGGACGCGCGAGGTCACGTGACGCGACGTGGACGCTGAGATTCAGAACCCGTTTAATCTTGCGCAACACGAAGATGCACGTGCTCGCGTCGGAGTGTCTCGGCCACGCGTGAACCGGTCGGGACGCGTCATGGCTTGTTCGAAAGCCATGACGATTGCGCAAAATCGGCGCCCAGGAGGTTTCTTCCCGACTCCGGCTCCTTTGGCCGCTATTCGCCTCCGCGACCCAAGGCATTCAATGTTGCGCAGCTTGACCTTATGTGTCCAACGAGGTATCGTGTCGGGTAACGCGAAGAGTCGTACCATTCCCGAGAGCTTTGGTGAAGTTTTGACCCAAAAATGGGTACCCTAATACCTTAACTTAGAGGACGAAAAGATAGTACGGTTATCTCCGGAGCGCTAACCGCAAGGGTGGAATTTGTTGCATATTTTTGCTACGGCTGCGTGACATCAAGTAAGTCACGTGAGGCAAACTTCTACAAGTATGTTCGCGTTAGCGAGTGCTTCTTTTCAGGTTGGGTTAATCCGGTTATAGCTCACTGGATTTGGTCTGCAGCAGACGGCTGGCTGGCAGCTGGTGGATTTCAGGCGCGTTTTGATCGGCTGAAAATTGAAAGATTTCTGAGAATTGATTGGCTGGAAATTATTATATGATTTCGCTGGGAGTGAATGTGAGCACGTCGGTGGCGGCACAATGGCCCTCGTCAGTTGCATTCTCCTGCGACCAAGGTTGGGAAGATTTTCAAGCAAAAGAGCGTTGGACCCGCATTGTAGTTGCGTGACCATTCGACTGTAATGTGGCAACCGAAGAACGAAGGCAGGCGCTGATTAGTTGATTGATTCGTAGTTCCAGCTCGTTACACTTGGTGGCTTTATTTTGGCGTTCGGCTTCCTTGCCTTCAACGATGGCTCACAGGGTCAAATATCGAGACTGCGATGGCGAATTCATCGCAGTGTCGATGGTAAACATAGTGCTGGCGTACTCGTGGGGTGGAGTAGTCGTTTAGTTTTTGACTTGATTCACGAAGAAACACTGAAGTCTTATACGCAGAACCAATGCACTTATCGCTGGAATGGTGTGTAGTAGTGGTATACTATCACGGTTTTAAAAGTTCTTCATTTGCCGGTTTTGTCAGAATTTCAGAATCAGTTTTCTCAAGATTAACTCAACTCAAAACGTGCTTGACAAGTCAAACTGCGATTGTCATTTCGATATATTGGAGTTGGTAATAAATGCTTTCGCTCTTTAGAAAGCTGGTTGTAAAAAGAAAACAGTTTATCTTACCATGTAGCAATGGATAAACTATACATGTATATTTTCGCACTCTGACTGAACTGTACGATTACGATTATTGTCTTAGCTGTCAGCTGAGACACTGAGGAACTTTAGAATTTTCTTTGTTTTTGGTGTTCTCGTACTATATTTCAACGTTTTTGGATGACTTTTGACTTCTACTTTTATTAAAAAGTAACAGGTTCGTATGGAAATGTATGTCTGCACTAGTTCAAACTCGATATGGGCTATTTACGTTTGCGTAGCTTAGCTAACCACGTGATTTTAGAAGCAGATCTCACAAATAATAAAGAAAATAGGCTCGAACGCTGTCAAGCATACAGGATACCGACGAAAAACATCACGAGTCACCTGGAGTCGCTGGCTGGCAGTAAGTACGTTTTGGTACAAGCGAACGATATTATGCATCTCTGTGAGGAGTTCAACAAAAGCAGATTGAGACAAACAGAGCACATTTTTGAAGAAAAAACTAAAGAACTTATTTACCTGCGAGAAGCACACTTCTCATGCAGTGGAGAGTAATAATACAAATTTTGAACACAAGTAAGTAGTTTTAGTAATTAACTAGCGAAAAACTTTCACCAAAACGAATATTTATTTTACAGAATTTTAGAGAGATAAAAATTTCTAAAATTTGAATAAAATGCAATTTGTTACACAGAGTCGAATTTGGATTTAGCATCTGCTCAATTCATGAACTACTCTGGAGGGGAACGACTTTCGCGTCAGAAACAAATAATACAGAAACAAAAATTAAGCCCAATAAATAAATATAAATAATGCATAAAACGTTAAATTATAAAACATTTAAACTATGTAAATGAAATTCATCGTGTTGCCGCAGCAAATTTCCAACTGATTCCAATAAAAAACGCAATTGGACAAGATAAGACGCAATGCGAGATGATCTGTTTTCAAAGCGCTGCGTGGGCTAACGTTAACACCATCGTGGAAAAATAGCAGGGCTACAATTTATTTTTTGAAACTTTAACCATAATTTTAGCCGGCTACCCTTCGCTTTCAGTTTTACCTGAGTAGCACAGAGATGTTTTTCTCGACAACAGGGAGTTTCTATTTTTAAAATAGCCGGTTTCAAACTTCGGGTACGTCGAAAACAACAACAAACGAGAAGTCACGTAATGAAAATAAAAGGATTATTATTCTCCCCGCTTTCAAACTCGTTGGCTGTACCGCATTTCTATACATATCTGGCTTCAAGTTGTTTTCGCAAGTGAGGCAAAAATGGCATTTGATTCGACGGCGACCACAACTTTGAACACTACCTCTGCGATAGAATCTGCGAGTGCAAGACCAACCGTAAGAGAACGCAACACCCGACATAATTTTCTGCTCTTTCGGAGTTTCCGAGCTGCTCACTTTTTCTTCAGGCGATTGAGTCGGATCGGCCCGATAAGGAGTTTCTGTCCGCAGCTGCATCGGATGCGGCGTTCGCTCCCCGTGAACGTGTTCCGTCGTTAGCAGCCATTGCTGCCAACTGGAAGGCGTGCGCTCTCAAGTCGTCGAAAAAGGAACGTCCTTCCGTTGCAGCGGCAGCGGCTGCTGCTAGCATCTCCATTGGAGTGGCAGCTTCGGCCGCGGATAGTGTTGAGAGTATTACATCGTTGTAAAAAGTTCTAGGACGCGCGACGTTTGGAAAACATTTCCGACTCTGTATTTGGATCATAATATTTATAAGCGTTTGTATTCTTGAAAATGTAGACGCATCCCAAAACAATCAAGTAGTTGTCTGTAGTGCGCATACTGTCGATATGTAACAAGCCCTCCGATTATATGCCGCTAAATGCAAACAACATAATGGTTTCTTACACCTGCAGGCGTTATGTTAGTTGTCACTGCGGCATGACATATATTAGGGTTGGAAAATCCATGGGGATTTTTCTGCCGTCCCCCAATCCCCAGGGAATCCCCCGAAAATCCCCCGCCTATCTCGCACATGTAAATGTTAAAAAATTAAAAAAAAAATTAAAATAGTAGAAAATGCAATTTTTTAGTCGTAAAATTTTTTTCGTTGGTAAATCCCCGGGGATTTTTTCCAATCCCCCCATTTCTGGGGAATCCCCGTGGATGCCAACCCTACTTCTACCAGGTCCTCTTCTCTTTCAAGTTTGCAGCAAGGAAATTCGGAATTTTCCGAATCGTAGAAGAAATCCGATAATTATCGAATAGAAAACTCAAAATATTCAGTTTCGATTTTTTTCCCAAGACTTTCGAATTTTCCCAAGTGTTTGCAATTTTCGCGTGCTTTTTTCGGTTTTTATCGCTTACTGATGCTCAGTCCATCACTGTTGCGTACTTGTTTTCGAATATATATGAAAAATCAAAATTTTCTAGTCGAATAGAGTTCAAATTAAAATATCTAAAATAAAAATCGGAAATGAAAATCAAAAATCCGAAAATTTAAAAATCAAAATGCTAAATTGAAATAAAAATCGAAAATTAAACAATTGTAAAAAGTTTGAATTGAATACCTAAAATACCATTTTTTCGATCAAGTCCTGTCCTCTTTCAGTCGTTCAATCGGCCTCTCTTGCTCTGCTACCCCGCGGCGAAGTAGGATCGATTTTTCGGCGCCCATCGAATCTGGTACTTCATCTGCGCGTCGTGGTTCGTCGGCGTCGCGATGGGCGTGCCCTCATTCTGGCCATGCTGTCAGTTCTAGGGTTGGCAAAATGGGGCCCCCCGCCCCGCCTACACACACAAACACCAACCCTATCAGTTCTCGTTCATCGTCGACGAGTACGCCTTCGGCAACGTAGCCGATGGCTCCCTAATCGTCGACTACGTCGATATCTGCTACTCGCTAATGATTCTCGACGTCGCCATGCTCGTGCACGCGTTCATCTTTCGCGACTTCCGGCGGCGTGCGCGCGCTATTCAGAGCGAGAGAGCACTGCTGCAACAGCTTTGTCGAAGGCGGGAGAAACGTCTCCTCGTACAGCTCTTCGTCGGCGTGGTCTTGCTCGTCATCGACGAGATCGTTGGGAACGTCGTTCCGATGATTACCGAATTGCGATTCGGTGGATTATTTGGATCGATGGTCGAAATTGTGGCCATGGCCTCGAACGGGGTGGTTTTTCTCGGCGTGAACGAGACGGTAAACGAGGAAGCGAGAACGATGCTTCGAAGAGCGTTCGGTCGTCATGGCGGAAATTCGCCCGCCGTTGGGATTCAGCTGACGCCACCGGGGAACCACGCCGCTCAACCGATGAATCATCAGAACGCAAACGCCATCGTTCCCGTTCAAGGCTAAACTTTTGGGGAATTCATTTTTACCGAGAACTTTGAAGTTCTTGGCACGAAAATGCCGCAGTTGGATCCGGGATCAGAATAGCTTTTCGACTGATTCTTCGTGAACTTTAATGTTTTTACTTGACACAACTTACACCTTTCGGCATCTGTATTAGACGGCCAAATCGATTCTAAATTAGGTAGCACATCCACGCATACCGCAATGAAGACACCAGAAATGCGCACCGCTTCTTTATTGCATCCTGCCAGAGCGAGCGTTGCGAGCGAAAAAACATGCTTACTGTTCCGACGTCGACTTTCCTCCGTTCTCCGTTTCTCCTCTCCCTGTTCTCCCCACCGGCCGCCCCTCCCCCGACCAAAAACTTGAACAAAAACTAACAAAGTTAGCGGACGGCGGGAGTCACTTGCCAACGGTAGATGACAACTTGCCAACGGTTTTCAAAAAGGCATCCCGTTATTCCAGAAAATAAAAGGTAGTAAGTAAGCGAGTACCCTTGTGGTCACTGGCGCCGGGCGCTCACCCAAGCGTATGGTTCGAGAGGAGCTTTGGTGTCATTTTAGGGTCCGGGTTAGGCGTAATTATCTGGCAGAGGTAATACAAGCTGAAATTTACACTTTTAGTGTCTCCATCTCTGAAACAGAACGCTGAAGTAAGAAGATCGGACAGAAACGCGTGTTCCAGCTTTGTCTTCCAGAGTTAGCAATGGTCAAAATCGAAAATTTTCCGCAGTTTGAATGGGACCAAATCAGAATCGAATTTATTTCAATCGAAACCAACTGAGCAGCAGAAATGCGATTTCAGGAAGAGACAGAAGTTTTCTCATCAATCGACTGGACAGTAGTGAAATTGCTCCGAGCAATTTTCTAAGCGTTCCGCTCCGGCCAAACGTCAAAACTTCGAGTCGCTCCCGCTCCGGAGCGCTCCGGGCCATGGGTAGGGGTGCAGCTAGGTTTTGCATCAATAGAGGGGGGCTTAAAATTTCATATACGTTATAACTTTGTGTAGCATAGCAGCGCGCAAAGACGGCAAATTTTAGCTTCCTCTGTCCAGTCCTACAATTTGGCACCTACTTCTAAAAAAATTGCCAAAATTTTCTGTAAGGTTGAAGAGTTTCGTCGTCGAACGAGGCGCGAAATTTGTGTACCTTTTCGCCAAAATTTGGGTTGAATTTATTGTGTTGCACGCCGAGTGGGGCCAGGCGCGACACTTTAGCACTTTTTGCTCTGAAAAAGCTTATTTTCGTCATTTTCCGTCATTTTCGCACTTCCTCTTCGCGCTGTCGGGGATTCATTGCCGACGCTAACTGCGCTCTTTCACTCGACGGTATTCCGAAAGCGTACACACGTTCTGCGCAAAAAGTGTTCTCTGGAAATTTTTGGCAAAGAATCGCTTTTCATGGAAATTTTTGCAGCCAGAGCATGTTTTTGACGTCGTTGACTCTCTGAATTTGATGCAATTTTAGTAGCAAAAACACACAAAACGCTCCGGGCCAAAATTGAAGCTCTCCGCTCCGGACACCTAGGAGCGCAAATCGCTGCGCTCCAGCGCCGGCCAAAAGTCAAAACTCCGGAGTCGCTCCCGCACCGGAGCAATTTCGCTACTGGACAGTAAAATTTATGGGACAATGGGCCCGCTAATGTTTTACGAGTTTTGTCTACGCATAGCGAAAGGTAGAATCCAAGCAAACCGAATTTCTCAGCGGTCGAATCGACTATTCGATTCAATTTTTATATTTTAGCGGAAATAGCACCAATTATTTCGATATTCTTACGCAAAATTAGTTTTTGGGCAGGTGGCCTGCCACGTGCTGCTTGGCAGCCGTACGAGAGATATTTCCGGAACGATTTTCTACGCGCGTTCGTCGTCAACACGCGTGTTTACGTCACCCAGCTGCAGGAACGCTGGCGTAAACACGCTCCCGTCTATAAAAACGTATCCGCGCCCACCATTGTTTTCATCCTCTCTACTTGAAAGCTTTTGCATTTTTTTAATCGCGAGGGAAAAAAGACAAAATGAACGACGAAATCACGGTCAAAGCGGGCGAAATGATTCGCGCCGCCGAGGAGACGAACGGCTTCACGTCAAGCGTCCGTCGCGACTCGATCGGCGAGCGGTTCCACCATTTCAAGGAGGTCGTCGAGGAGAAGGCGCACGAGGTGCAGCACTGGCTCCTCCCCGAAGAGCGCAAGCTGAGCAAGCGCGAACGCCGCGCGCTGCGTCGCGAGAACGCCCGCGGTCGAAAACAAACGCTCTCGAGCGACGAGGAGTTGATGACGAATCAGGCGTACACGCTGGCCGAGATGTGGAGCCCACTACCGATATGAGAAGCAGAGCGTAAAAATTGACGATTTTTTGCGAACTCGCTTTTATTTTTCGATATAAAAGTGACTCTCGTTACATTGTATATGACGTAATAGTCGGCTTTATTTCGGTGTCTAGTGATGCGCGCTAGCTTCGCTGTCGTAAACGTTCCTGCCAGAAATAAACTCGGCATCTTTCATTTGCTCTCTGCCACACTTGACTTGTAAGTCAAATCGGCATTGGGTAAAATTAGGGTTGGGCCCTGAGCGGGCACCTGGGTGGGCAGTGCCCACGTTTTTGAGCCAAACCTGGGCACCTGCCCGTCAAAAAGGCCAACTTTTTTTTAAACTGCAGTTAACTTCCGCTATCAATAACAAAACATAGAAACGAAAGAAAAAAGTGAAAAAAACGATCTTTGGCATCGCTTGCATGCTTACACATGAGCACAATGCAATAACACATATTCGGGTCTTCAATGGAGACTATATTTTCAAAAGCCTCTGATAGGGCTGGCAAATCCCCGGGAATTTTTGCGCCGTTCCCCAATTCCCAGGGGATCCCCCGAAAATCCCTCGCCTATCTCGCACGTGTAAATTTTTAAAAATAAAAAAAATTTTAATTGTAGAAAATGCAATTTTTTAGTCGTAAAATTTTTTTTCGTTGGCAAATTCCCGGGTATTTTTTCCAATCCCCCATCCCCGGGAATGCCAACCCTACATATATATTATTTTGGGCCGATGGGCTCAATGGCAAGGCTGCAGTTTGCTCGTTGCAATCGTGCCATGATGTTAAGCTTATGTTGCGTAGTTCAAGTGCCGTACAATTTTCAGAAATGAGTTATTCCTTGCAACTTTCTCGCTTTTGTGAATGAAAGCACGAAAGCTATAGACAGTATCATAATTCAAATGAATCATTATCATTCATGCTTATAGGTTAGCAATCGCTTGAGTCGTTGAAAGCTCCTTAGCACACCATTCGCACCACATTTACAACAGTGTCCAGAATTCCTCTCTCAGCCTTCCTTCTCAACCTTTCAGGGCCGATTACATGAAGCTAAGCAAATTTTACTGAAAATGTGCACGAATACCGTATAATACCGAATAATACGTAGCTCGCGTGAAACTTAACTGAATTTGCGTCGATCGAAAGAAGCAGCTTGCTCGACGTCGTGCTTTATCGCCGCGAAGAGCGCTCCGTATTTGAGACAACACCGAGACTTTTTCTGGCTAATTTTTGCAAAGCTGAAAAACGCCAGCTCCGCCTACTGCGCTTGGCAGGGTTGAAC
Source organism: Prismatolaimus dolichurus (assembly GCA_034691745.1). Taxonomy (NCBI): domain Eukaryota; kingdom Metazoa; phylum Nematoda; class Enoplea; order Triplonchida; family Prismatolaimidae; genus Prismatolaimus; species Prismatolaimus dolichurus. The sequence goes on from JAQGBB010000615.1 coordinate 15,711, forward strand.
CTCATTTGAGATCTTACATTTCGTACACGAAATTCCGTCGTGTCAAAGTTCGTTTTCAGTGCGATGGCAGTTTGGTAGAAGACATGTACGTTCAGCGTTCTTTGGATGTTTAAGCGCTTCGCCTGGGGCAATCCGAATCGTACACTTTCCCAATCTTTCCCGAAAGAGAGGCGCATAAGCTCAAGGGCTCCATTAGTCACGACATAGATCAGATCTCTCCACCCCGCTGAGCTGACTTCGAAGAAGTGCGAGATCGTTTCGACTCGCTCGTGTTTGCATAAGCTCCGGGTGCAGCTGCAGCTTCAGCTGATGGTTTCGCCCGGAGACCGCCTATCTCTACCTACATGGCACTGGGAAGATTTCTCGAATGTTAGAATCACGCGTGGGTAACGCGTCGCGCAAATGTTCAGATAAAATGAAAGCTGGAGACGAAACAGGGTCCAAGCGTGTATTTCTACGTACAGATTACGTTACATCGAACGCTTCCGCAAAACTTTGAGTGTTTTAAAGAGTCAAGTATGGAATCGACTTTTGTCCCTGAGCAATAGTTGGACAATCGCGCTGAAATTTAGCGTGGAGGTGCAGCTGGGGTCCCTCAGTAATCTTGCGTATACTCACGGTTTTAGGGCAACTCTAATCTTAATGGCGCCATATAACCCTGACCATGGTTCTATGGGAAAATTTTGCAAAATCGACAAGCGCGACTAGGGTGTCGTCAGAACAGTGTCGCCATGTATCTCACTACACACAGCATGACATGCGCTTTCCAACAAGCCTAAGGTGTTCAAAGGGAAACAATTCTGCGTCTCGCAATGGGGAATGGGGGATATTTTCAGAATGACCAGTAAGCCTCCTTTTGCTTACGCACTACGTGCTCCAGGCAGAATGCAAAAAAGACGTTCTCGGTCAGAGGCGCTGGAAGAACCGTCCGGTCGACTGCTACTAGGTACACGACGCTTTTCGTGCTGTATCTCGTGGTTCAATTTGCAGCCGTTTCGTATCGCGAGAAAAAACAAATTTTTGTATGCCTCAGGAAAAAGAAACGTTTAAAATTTGCCAAAAACAAACAAGAAAGTTGTATTTCGCTTTGTTTTTAGGCCGATTGCGCAATTTTTAGCAATTCTTGCAAAAACTATATGTACTTTGATATTCTTGAGCGACATATTCAGCTTATGAATAGTGTTCCTGATTACTGTAATGCATGAATATGATTAATTAGTTAATTTATTAATTTTTATTCATTTGAATGAATATTCACGAATATATCTGATTAAATTTTTCCTCGCTTCGCGACCGCTCGTCCTTTTTCTAATTTTTCATTAACATTACTAACGCTTTCGGAGAAGCTTTCGCAAATCGTCGGTCAGGTAGAAGCTCGTCAGTAGATATTCTTTCGCCATCGTGCATAGAGGCCCGCCTTCGGGTTTTTGAAAAGATTTACTGCATTCATTAAGCTGCAGTTTAGCGTTGAAGCTTCAGCTGAGCTAACAGATCGAAAATTGCTACCGATGGAGAACCCTTCGACGATAGAAGCTAGGATAACAGAGCGAAGCGGACAAGCTCTCCTGCCTTCATACGAGGACTCGTTTGCTTCGGAAGAAATTGCTACCATTGGAGAACCCTTCGACGATAGAAGATAGGATAGCAGAACGAAGCGGACAAGCTCTCTTGCCGTCATACGTGGACTCGTTTGCTCTTTGCTTCGTAAGAGAGCGCAAAGAACGAACGCGAAGCTCTGAATTTTTTGCCCCAGCTGGGGTCCCACTTATTCGGACCCTATGGGGCCCACACATTTGCCTCATTTTAATCCAAGCACCATCAGGCGTTACTAACTGAAGATTTTTAGTGTGAAACCAATGGTCGCAGCGCTAGCTGGCGAACTTTTTACGGAACATTGTGCTACTCGACAAATTTTAAGCGATTTTGAAAAATTTCTGCCAAAATTTTCAAAATTTTTTTTGACAAATGTTCGCATTTTTTTACCAATTTTTTCCATGCCCCAAAACTCTCTATGGTCGTGGGGAGGGGGCAAAAAATTTTTGC
>JAQGBB010000616.1:0-17742 GCA_034691745.1 Prismatolaimus dolichurus
CCGAAAGACAGCTGCACGCAGATCCTTTCAGCACTTTGTATGTCATCCATCGTCGTCTGAACGTCAGCTCATAGTGATTTTTCTCCGGAAAAAGAAAACGGAAAGTGTCATTTTTCCGGGGTAGCGCAAAGAAAATTGAAAGGAAAAAGGAGCTTTTCCAGGGGTTCGGAAGACGACAAAAACGGAACAATTTTTGGGCAAGAGATGACCCATTTCCGACATAGCTTTTCCCGACATTTCTCTTAGGTCAAAATTTTTAAAAGCAGAACGCAAAATTTTTGCCTTGCGCTTTAAGTTTAGTCTTAATTTTAAATTTTTTTGCCTGCGTCTAAACGATCAAAATTGCCATAATATCGGTCATAATACCAATTTCGGCTTTAGTATCGCGAGCGTAGTGTACGTTCTTTGTTTTGCTTCGTGGCCCATGTCCACAGATGTAGTCGTATAATACTTAGAGACATTTTGCTCGGCAACAATGCCTCAATTTGCGGATTGTTCGTGCAAAAAAATCTAAATAAAGCTGTAAACTTTTTGTGTCGCCGCTTTGTCGCTTTTTATGTCAAATGCGCATACAGAAATGCTGAAGACTACCGTACGTGTTTCAACTTAGGGGCTACCTGCGTTATCGCAACCAGTCATTGGAGCGCCAAAACTTTTTGTTTTGGAAAATTTTTGATACGAAAAGCTTGTTTGCTTTTGTAATGCAGTGCTTTCTTAACAGAAAAATTGCGGAAAAATAAACTGCGAACGACCTGCACCTCGTGCTCTCTGCACAGCATGTCTTTGGTCGAAGAAGAGGATGATATTCTAGATATCGGTGGGGAAACCGAGGTACGTACAGTACGCACGTATGAGACATGCGAAAGCGCAGTTCAGTTGATTAACATTTCTTAAAAATCATATTTTTAGCGAACTGCGACAGGCGATGAAATTCTCGACGAGGATGCTTTACTCGGGGAAGCGAAGCCTTCGCTAGCCGTTGCAGACTTGACGTCGACCACAGTCGCAGGGAATGCCGAAATTCAAAGGACGGAGCCCCAAAAGTGCGTAACCTTGATGTGGAGGTAGATTTCGATAAGTTAAATCTTTATGCTTGTTTAGGTCCGAGTCTATTGAAAGTAACAGCTCTCTGCCACTTGTGAGCCCAACAGACGTTGTTCGGCCGTCCAGCCCAGACGATGAAGACGAAGAGGGTTCAAAGAAGCGTCAGGATCGTTTTCAGCAGAGCAGTGAACGGAAGCTAATCTCACTCAAACCCTCATCGAGCAGTAGCATTCCGGCAACACTCGATGAGATTATTATCCGACAAGAGCACTTTCCCTCCGCTCGCGGTGGTTTCTCACGTCGTGGCGGTGGCGGTCGGCAGGACATGAACGGTAATTTTGGTCCGCGGCAGCCGTATAGAGGACGCGGCGGTGCCGAGCAGCGTGGTGGCAGCGGTAACTTTGATCACCAGCGAATTCACATCAACCCACATTTTCGCGGGTCCGTTCGCGTTGATTCTTCAGGTGCGCACCTTTATTGCGAGTAGTAGGAGCATCTTATGTGTCTTAGGCGTTCTACTTCTGTTTTCTTCGTTTAGTTCGCTTGGCGTGGGATCCCTACGTCGGCGGTGCCCCGCGAGCGCCGAATACAGCATTTCCTCCGCCGTTGCCACCGTTTCAGATTCAGTTACGCCCGCCGTTTCTACCTCCCAATCAGCCACCTCCGCCCCTCGGTTTTCCGCCCGCACCGATGCGCTCAGTAAGCGAAGTTTAACTGATATATTCATGCGTTGAGCTCTGTGTATGTACAGTACATATAGTACTCAGGGGCGCCCACACGGGTGGAGCTAGTGGAGCTTTAGCTCTATCCAACGCGGTTAAAAAACAACGAGCTTTCTAGAGATTTAGACTGAGTTAAAATCGCTAAAAAATTCGTATGACCGCCCTTGGTACTACCCTAAAGAAAAAAGTTGTATTACCAGCGGTTTTTACTGCTCTAGCCACTTTCCGGAGGACCTCTCCCACTCTTTCCTCCTGGTGCACGTCCACCAATGCCGTCGATGTCCACTGGCAATTACCAACCACCAAACTTACAAGCACCACCGCCACGTTTCCAACTTTCATGGCCGCCCCCATCGTCGACCGCTCAGCCACCGCCATCCCTAACTGTTAGCGGTGCTCCACCGAATACTGGTGGCGGTAGACCCCCGTTCATGTCGGCTCCATTTCCGACGCCAACGAACGGTGATCCTACGGTGCGGGGTCTCCGTCTACAAGTGGCGCCATCAATGATTCAACGAACGGTCGTGGTGCCGTCGGCGCGAGGTGGTGCGATGGACGATTGGGATACGCAGACGATTGCGTTTCTTAAACGCACGCAGGTAGTGCAGGTTTGTTCAACGATACATTGGCTGGTTTTATTCTCGTTGCAGTCGGCAGCTGGAGGCAAACGACGAGCACCTCCGGAGAGCACTAGTGCACGGTTTGGCCGCTTCGCTGGTGGCACCGGAACTGAGAGGTTCGATCGCCGGCGTCGTTCGGTGTCGTCGGAATCGTCGTCGAGTTCCGAAGAGGAAACTGCTCCGAAGAGGGCACGAAGAGCGAAGAGGAACAAGCGGAAAGTATCCCCGAGACAGGTAATTAGAAAGTTTATGATTAATCAATTTGTTTACAAGTCTTTTCTTTTAGACTTTGCCGCAGACTAGCAGTGCCAATAGAGCAGCGCCTGCGATCGTGCAGGTATGTACAGTACGTGTGTTTAAATCGATATTTTCCACTTTTTTACATTATCGATTTTTCTAGGAAGGTATAGTCGATCCACTCTATCTGGCGAAAATCGACCAGCAGAAGAAGCAGCGTGAGATCGTTTGGAAAATGAAGGAACTTCGTCGACAACAGAATGTATGTGTGTATGTTACATTGTGGAAGTTGGTGGTTTTCATAGACTTTTTCGTTGTAGATTGTTTCGAAAGATGTGGAAACTAATGCACCGCCGCAAGATCCGCCCGCGAATGCGCCACCGGTGGGCGTCAAACAAGAGATGGCGCATGCTGATTTGAAGAACGAAAAGGTGTGTACAGTACATAGTGTATATTACATTATATATCATTACGTATGGTTTCCTTCGCTTTCAGGTCTTGACTGTTCGCACCCCCGAACTATTCCGACTGGCACTTCCCACAGGTGGTGGTGCCCAGCAATTGCACAGACAGAAGGCATCCGAGGAACTCATTGTTGAGAGCTCGATTGCGATTGTGACAGCTGCCCCGGCGGTGACGACACAGTCGTCGAGCAGAACTGTACTTTTGCGCCCGACGGCGGGGGGGCCACGAGCGGTGGAAGCGCTGGAGAGTGCGACGAGGGAGCAAGTGGCGAGACCACTTCGGACGAGTGCGCGCGCGGCGGGTGGGGAAACGGAGAAGGGAGAGGCGAAGAAACAGCGACAGGCGCAGGTGCGAATCTACCCGCTTTCTTTTCGTACGTACTTAGAAGTTTTGCTTTTGTTTTTTAGGTTACGCCACCCCCGGCAACTTCTAGCAGTAGCAATGTGAAGTCTCGACTTGGCGCCACCGCAACGCGTCGGCAGACGAGGAGTCGCGCTGGTGCTACGTGAAAGGCTGGTCGATGTGCGGTTGCATAGTGTGTATAGTGCTCGTACGTGATGTCGATTATCGCCACCGTAAAGTTCGTGTTAGTCGACTTGAGGGGTAATGACGGGATGATTCGAGGGCGGACAGGAGGTAGCTTTTCTTTGCTTGACAAAACTGGGGACGGTGGCGGTGGTTGATTTGATGTCAAAATGTGCGAAGTGTCTATGTGCAGAATGGCGGCGACTTGAATTCAACGAGGATTGTTCAACAGGTGTACGAATTGGGCAGCGAGACAGCGGTGCTTTTAAGCCCACAAGCTGGGAGTTGACATCTATGTAGTTTATGTATTGTGCACTGCATGTATAGGCGCAAGAACGTTGATGACACGTCTGCGGGTGTAATTAATTGTGTCGCTGTGTCGTCGTTTTAATCGTTGCTGATGTTTATGTACAGTACGTATTTGTACCTTTCATTCACAGCAGGTTTATACGTTTTTCTCGATTATGTATGAGTGATGAAGAAAAAGCGATTGTTTGTTTGCTTGCTTTGTTTTTGCTTTCTTACGGTACCTTAACGTTGCAGTTTCTACGTCAGACCGAACGCATGTACTGTACGTTGAAATGTCAGTTCACCTACCGGTCACGTGATCTCTGAGTGCAGATGACACCCCTGCCTTTGGTTTTAGAGTTTTCATTACTCATTCTCACAGTCTTTTTGTCCCGTGCATCAATTTCTTTCAGGTTGCTAGTCCTCTGCAGCTTGTTTTTTGGTCGTCGGCAAGTCTGTGCGATCGTCGCCGATTATCATTGATTGGACAACTGTACGCGTATTTTGCCCTCCCTCATCTGCCTCCCTGTACTGCGACTATCTCCACCGGTCTACGACGTCGTAGTGTCTACGTGGCTGTAGAATCGCGACAACGTGCGATTGGGATCGTGCCGTTCGAGTTTGGGCGATTTCACTCGGTGCTCACTATTTGACAGTGTAAATGTTTTGTTGTGTTTGTTTACTCGTTTTTTGCTCGTGTTTATCGACGTGCTTTCATGTTTCGTTCGTGTTTTTCGAATGTGATGGTGAACTTGGATTGCTCATATTTTGCACTTTGAGAAAACATTCTGCTGATGCAGACGGTACAGGACGTAACGTGTGCGTTAGAACACTGTAAAGGTGACGAGCAAGAGCACTGCAGCGTTTTCTAGCTTGGGAGTATGCGGGAGAGCTCTTGGCAAACTGGCGGTTAGAGACCCATAAAAATGCAGAAGGGTCCATATGTCAACCCATTCGTGACGTTTTTCGCCTCACTGTCTTTTGCTCATGTACTGGACTGCACAATCGATTGTCGCTCGTGTGAGGATACTGCTTTCTGCGGTCTCCTAATGTTGACTATTCATGTGTAATTCTGCACCTCCATCACAAAATCATCATATCGAATTACCCCCAGGATTGAAGAGCAAGTTGAAATGCACATTTTTTCTTCTTTGGTGAATATCCTTTCAAGAAGAAAGAAAGAAATGCAGAATTTTGCTTCTTGTTAGTCGGCGGCTGCCAAAAAATCTCAATCATCTTTAATGAATATCTTTTCCACAGAATCCGGAAAAATGTAACATTTAGAGAGATTTTAAAAGGTTAATTCGCGCAACCGTAATATGGCGTCAGAAGAGCCTACAGCTGCTGAAATATGTATCTGGTATTCCATGCATAAATGAATAGCTATATCGCACTTAAGTGACAACGAGTGCGAGGCGAAAAACTTCACGAATGGGTTGACGATTCGATGTTCTGAACGCTGAGGAAGCAACTAAACGCGATACATGGGCTAATTCCTTCTGCATTTGTATAGGTCTCTAAATGCCGATCAGCCGAGCTCTTCGCGTGTTTTCTGGAGCATGTTCACAGTAGGCTAGTAGGCCGACTGAGAGTGATAGTGATGCTGGTTCGTACATGGCACTCGACAAACAGATGGTACTGCGCGACACGCCACGTTGAATGTGTATTACGGTATCGAGATGCACCTTTCCAGCACGAGCACGATCAGCTAACTGCAGTTGGCAGAACGAGTACGTATTCTAGTGTGGCATACGTACCTACGATGCACTGCTTCCGGTCGTTTTGCTAACTAAACTACGATCAGTATGATTACGATGTTTTGTAATTTACGACTACTCCGCGTATACAATCCATTGCAGAAGCAGACGTACCGGTGACAAATTCAGCAACACGCATCAGCGACGTTTCACATTTTCGCCGCAAGGCAGAATATATTCCTACACTGACGGCATCTGCCAAGAGTAAAAAGGAAAACACCGATTGACTAGGAGTGTGCAATCGTCTACCAACGTCGTACATATAGAAAAGTAACAGCATGCAACTTGTATACAAACTTTTGTGAACGCGCGTGAGAGAAGTACGCGATGTTTGCCATCATCAGCGATTTATCACAAACTTCAACGGTGACGCTGGTCAGAATTTTCACCGCTTTCTACCTTGCCGGAACTGGCGCCGGCTTACTTTCAAGTATGAAAGACATGCGATCTGCGATATATGCTAATTCGTTGTAACTACCGTTCTTCTTTGCTTAAAAGTGACGTCGGAGCCGCGAGCTTGCTTTGGACCCTACGAAGATAAGTGGCTCATAGGTAATAAATTACCCGCTGTCGTGTGCTACTTCCTATGCATGCAGTCGTGGCTCATGTAGGTCAAACGAGTCGATCGCTGAAGGACATCGAAACAAGTAGGTCACAATCGCCTTTTCCTATTTAATGACCATCCAAAATGGCACTATCGGTGAAGGCCAGTCACCATAAAAGCGAAAGCAAAAAGATTTCATGTCTGCGCTTTCAGTCGACGGATGCTTTCGAGAATGTCTGAAACTGGAGATGACGAACGGTCGCCTCTGCTTAGCAATACTCTACTTTCAAGCAGATCGCGAATGCAACCTGTTGCGAGAGAACCAAGTAAAAAGTCGTGAACCGATATATTGTGCCGAAATATTTGAAAAACAAAGATTTGAAACTGTAATAACTGACCCATTACTGTTGTCGAGGTTAGCTAGACTCATTTAGCACTCACGGCCGGACGCGTTCGTTTCAAAAAACACATCGACAGCATTTGAAGCTCAATACTACGAGAACGCATGCGCTGAACCGATCTCAGAAGGTACCTCAACACGAACGCTTAAGCTCTTCAAAGCGACGATGGTCAATTTTCTTTAAAGTGTCCGGCAGGGTCATCGCAATACTCGTCGCCGATTCGAAATCGACAACCCCTTCCGGTTACTTGCAACTCGTCAGGGATACCAGCGGGACAACATGGGCATCGGGGGTCTTCATGAACTTGCCTTCGAGCAAGAAGCTTGTCCTTGCAGCATATCGGTCAGAGTCGCCAGTACTTTACCGCTGTGCGACAACAATGACTGATCGATGGGCGGAAGAGGTCGAAACTCAACCGAGCTTCCTCGCGGAGAAGACAGCTCAGCTTAATGTGTTCGAAGAATGGTCAGACACTGTCTTTGCTCCTGGCAGATTAGTTCTTTTTACAAAACAGAGCGTTGACGTCTCGTTGTTGAACCTTGTTGGTGCCACACTCGCCATTCATGACGCTTCTGAAACAACATCGACATCGGCGGTGCGATTACTTGGCTGTGCTAAGTTCTTCTCGCTGGGGAACTTTACTCTTTATGCTAGCTCGGCTGGGAATACGATTGAGAACGATGTTACGCAACGTATCTTTCTTCTTACAGTGTTGCTGTCAGGAAGTGGTCTAATTCGTGTTATGCTTTGGACATACAAGCTGTGATTTTGGCTACACGTGTTGAAGTTCAAACAAGAAAGAGCTGCATTCCAATGATATTGCCTTGGCCTGAGGCTTTGCCTTCTTACGGTGTCCAAAGTGTTGCTGCAGCTGTGGTGTCCAAATCGGAAACGACCACTGTTGCCCGGCAGAGGTGCCAACTCTTATTAGATTTCTTGCGCGATTGTAAACAGACAAATATATGATATGGCCAGCCAGTTCGCGACCTTGTTGAGCTTATCATTATCGTACGTAGCGAAGCTGCATCCTAATGCGATGTTGCTGCTCTGCGTACTTTGCGTATGGACGTTGAACTATGGTCCCTCGTCATCCGCAGATAGGCAGAGGACACTAGATTTTCCACTTGTGAAACACTACTAATCTGTGCGATTGTATTTGAACGGAAATTAGTTGAATGCAAATTTGTGCATGCCGAGCTAGCAAGTCTGGAATAAGTGCTGCACTTGAGGAAATTCGTTTTACCGACTTCGTCATCACTTGGACTTTTAGTCGCCATTAAATGAAGGCATTGGGCAAAACGAAAGCCATGCCGGTCGACAATTCTGAGCGGACTCTGCTTGATACGATCAACTGTAGAGCGACTGGAACACCAAAGCAAGTCGGTCAGGCGGGGCATTGAGCTGGCGCGCTCATCGAGCTGGAGTTTCGTCCGCGGGCTCTCGGGCGAACGGGGCTCCGTCCGTGTCCGGTCGCCAGTCCCGATGGACGCTCGTCATATTGTCGTTTGCAAGTTGAACCCCAACGCGCCGTCTCATCTTCAAACAGTTGGAGCTGGAAAATTTGTATTGATTAGCTTCTCTTTTCTTCAATGAAAACTGCGCAGAAATGAGCAAGCGAACGGAGGCTAGCAGACTAGCGGAATGAGTTAGAGGGACATCGCCCGCATATAGCCGGGCGGCGGACGCCGCATGCAAACCGATTGCTGACTTTGTTAGCTTCCGTTGAAGCCGGCTGCAGCTAACAGGAAAGACGAAGAAGAGAAGGGAGAAGATGAAGAAGAATAAACTCACGCAGTCAATGTGTGCGGACGGGCGGGCTTGCGAGCCACAGCTAACTCTGGTCGGCCGACCGCTCAAGTCTTCCCGCATTAGCTCCCTCGCATGCCGATTTGATTTGGCTTCCTCAAAGTGATCCGCTTCAGCCGGCTCACTATAATCTCTCCGCGGAATTTCGTACACACGCCAGTCGCATGCAGTTAGAACTTTAGCTGCTCCAGCTTCAGCAACGACCAGCGACTGTTCCGGCCGCCTGCTGCTGATGCTGCAGCTCGTCGTCATCGTCGACGTGGCTGTGCAGCTCGTGTTTGTGCCTTAACAAATCGCGAAGTATCCTTTGCCCTTGGTCGTTCGTTCGTTGAACCCACTAACAGCCATAAAGCGTACGTAAAATGTATGTAAGACGCGTAGGTATGTACGTAAAGCAATGAACTTCGTCGGCTCGATTCGATTGCAAACTCTGTGCACGCAGTGAACCAACGGTCATTTTCTCGACATCCGCGGACCCGCCCTTCGCCGCTTTCCTCGTCGTTTATAGGCCGCGCGGCTGCGCGCACAAGTTAGTTGGAAGGAAAAAGCTCTTTTAAAAATTGATTTCATTTCAAACGCGCAGAAGCGAATTTAAAGCGACTTTCTTGGCGGACCGACCTGCTCGAAACAAGCCAGCTCCAGCAACGGTCGGGCTTTGGCGTCTTTATCCGCTGTCTTTGGTGGGTGATGATGTATTCTCTCTTGCCCTTTCGTCCGTGCAATTGAGTTCGCTATACGCGTACCCCTCTTGTTATTCCTCGTCAGTCGGTCGAGTTGCATGCTCCGGCCGCTGCTGGATCGGTCCGCCTGCTCCTCGGTAGCTTTGCAAGCGAGGAATTATACGATTGCAGCAGCTAGCAGACATTACGTACGTTACGTACTCGACGTGATCGCAGCGTGGCTTGCTGCACGCTTCGACTCTCGAGAAGCACGAAATGTGGCGTGGGCATTGTTTACTTCCACGTGTGTGCTCATGGACTTCTACGATTTAGCTGCAGATTACGTGAGCAGTTGGATGCGTAATTTTAAGTGCCAATAAAACGGGCGCAATTACATTTGCTCCGATCGGCGGGTTGCAGATTAGAACAAACGACCGAGAGATCCGTCTGCCGGAGGCTCCTTCGGCTAGCTCTCTTTGATGGATCAGCGTGAGTGACGGACAAAGAACGTACGTACATGGCTGACTTTATACCCACACCGACGAGGAGTAAGCGAGCGCAGCCCAAGATCGAACATTTTGATATCATCTTTGGCAACGCCGACGATGTTTTCTACGCCGGACAGGACGTTACCGGAACCGTCGTCCTCTCGCTCGAAGGTATAACCCAATGCACCCGGAGACATGCTTGAATGTCCTTCACGCTTCCGTCGCGTCCAGATGAGAAGAACGTGAACGAGATTCTGCTTGAGCTCAAGGGTAACGCAAAGACCTACTGGTCCAAACATTCCGGCACATCGCGAAAGCATTTCTCCGACAACGAGGCTTATTTTTGCGAGCAATTCAACACGAAGGTATTCACCGCTTAGTCATTTCTGGCAGAGGGACAGAGAAAGCAATTTTGACCAGTTTCCAGCAAGCTCTTGCTGCGTACGCGCATAGGGCCATGCATTTATGACGTCACGGTTTGAGGGGGAGGGGGGTCCGACCGGAAGTGATTTTATATGTTATAAGTATCCAAAAACCAGTGGCATAGGGGGAGGGGGTCCGAAAATTCGAATTTTCACGTGACGTCATAACTGTATGGCCCCATATCTTGCCCTCTGCTTTCACCGAAGTCAAATAGGCACCAGGGAAGAACGCAGCTGGGTGCGAAAAATGAGGCTGTTATCTTGGGCTGAAACCGTGTCAGGATTTAAGCAGATAGTGAAGCCGAAACTGAAGAGGGAGCACAGAAGTGACGTATGTGTACGTACACGTACGTACGTGCGTACGTCCATACGAGTGTATTAGCTGCAGAACGTTTATCATTAAAAAAAACTCGAGGAGCGGGAACGTTGATGCCCCGAGAATCACTGCTTACGCAAACGTTTGTGTGCGATCGAATCGCTCTAACGATGCTTTACTAAATTTGCAGTACACCCATCTGTTTGGCACGAAGCCAGCCGAACGAATTCTTCCACGTGGTCGCCACGAGATTCCGTTTCGCTTCCGCCTTCCAGCAAGTCTTCCGTCATCGTTCGAGGGTGAGTTCGGCTGCGTGCGCTATCGATGCACAGCGACAATCGAGTGTCCATGGAACACTGACACGATCGCTCGTAAAGCATTCACCGTAATCGGCGTGGAGGATCTGAACGACAACAAAGACGCACTCGAACCCGTTCGCCTTAAGGAGTGCGAGTTTGACGTTCGTTTCTGCTGCCATAGTCGGGGCACGATTGTGCTCAGCATGAGTCTCGCGAAGAAGGGTTACGTACCCGGCGAAGCGATCCGTATAAACGCCGAAATTCGCAACAACAGCTCAAAGACAGTTCGTTGCGCAACAGCGCGTCTTCGACAGCACGTATGCTATCAGGCGAAAAGCTCAAGTGCGGGAACATGCAACGAGGCGGTTCAGGAGGAGACGCTTGAGATTGCGAGAAAACAGCGTGGGACCATCGCGCCAAGACGAACTCAGGAATGGGTTAACGAGAAACTTGAAATTCCACCTGTCCCACCGAAACTCATGCGATGCAAGATCATCGATGTGAGTTACACGCTTGAGCTTGACGTCGAGAATGGACTCGTTATCATTGCTCCAATTATCGTCGGAACAGGTGAGCGCAAACAGCAAGTTATATCTCGGTGACTGTAAAGCAGGGTGGGGGGTTTTAGTTGTCTAGCGTTCATGCTCCCTGTCGCTTCCGGTCAGCTAAAACCAATAACGTCCAGTCGAACTTTTGCAAAGATAGTTTAGAAGCCTAACCGAGTAGTTGAAGCTTTTGAGGAACTACACAGCGAACGAGCTGCAAAAGAGCACACGACTTTGGCCTGCACATAGCCAAAGTAATATATGCTACATTGAGGTAGCCCACTCCAGCGTTGAAATTTATCGAAATCGTAGTGGCGCAAATTCTCTGTCCTTGCAACTATTGACACGTTAGCATCCCAACTTACATAGCTGCATCAAAGATCTGGGGTATTGCTGTCCCTTGAGTATTTTGAGCATAAACTACGTATAAACTCGCGCTTTTTCTTCGCTTGGGTCCACCTTCAACAGCATAGACAGCTGACCGAGAATCGGCACAGGATGTCAAAAGATTTAACGACTCTTTAAAGTCTCTTTTTCCGACCGTTGTCCGTTAGCGGCAATAAGTCATAAGTAGTACAAACACAGATAAGCCGCGTTATATTCTTTGGGGACATGCAAATAGAACGTCAAGCCAGAACGCCAGGAGTTAGGCCAAAACGATGGGCTAGAAGAAGTGAGTTGGTTGCAGGGAGATAGGGTAGGTCTTTAGAGTACCGGTCAGCTAATAAGATCTACAACAGTACCAATCGCATGCACACGTGCCAAGTCTTTAATTGTAGTGCCACTGCTGGGCAGTATTGAAGAAATTCAGAAACAACCTCTGACACCCGACGATGTGCCAATCGAAGATATTCCTCCACCGGTGCCGCAGCCACGAATGCCATCACCGACTGCGCCGACATTTCCAACGCCCTTCCCAGACCCACCGGCCGCGGTCTCAACAACTCCGAACAAGGAGAAAAAGAGCCGCAAGGTTTCACGTTCTGTATTCGAGAAGTACCCCACACTGCCAGCCCCGACCTACGAAGCGTACACCTTCCGTTCGATCATGATCAGCTCCGAGGGTTCAGTGGCCGACGGTGAAGAAGCGAGGAACAGTGCTAACAAGAACAAGAAGAAGCCAGCTAGTGGTGAGAGTGCACCTCGTGAGTGTCTCTTCGCGCCAAAGTACGCCATGTATCGGACACTGCATGGACCGTCACCACCCCCGCCAACCTCCGAGCACCGACACCATCATCACAACGACGTGAATAGTGCGCCGCGAAAACACAAGTCGGGCAAGAAAGCTCAGGAGAACGCCAATGCGGCGGCCGATGCGTAGGGTAGGATACAAGTTGGCTGAAATAGATATTAATTCAGTGTGTATGTATTTGGCAGTTGTATAAATGTGTACACCGCGAATTAGTTCGAAAATTGATGCCCATTTTCAATGTGCTTATCCTAGAAGCTTTTCAAGTCCATGCCTGCCTACCGTACTCGCTGTGCATGCTAGTAAGCTGGTCGCTTCGCACCACCGGAGGAACGATCTGCCACTTCGTTGTGTAGCCGCTTTTATACGAGGTAGGCTCTTCACCACTAGAACATGCGTGTCTTCTATGCAGTCGCGTGTCTTCTTCTCTACTTACTGTACGTTTAACGTCAACTTGTTTGTGCACCATTCGTTGGTCAATACAATGTATTTCTACTTCGACACAGCCGAATAACTGTTTTACCAAAGAAGTAAAACTTGAAAGGAGATGAAGAGACGTAACTGGAAGCATAGATACCGCACAACAAGCGATTAGTAATAACACATCGTTTCATATGTCCGTCTGTGTGTATGTACAGTACATATAAAGCTAGTCATAACCATTTTCCTCTTCCATCACGTGACTGCATCGTGAAGTTTCCGATTCAACCATCAATAACTTAACAGTCCGTAACTCCGCACCCATATAAACACGAAGTGGAATGAATGAGCTTAACCTTAACACTCGACTGAGGTCTGTAACCGCACATTAAAACGGATCCGGTGAAATCACTGCAGTCAATCAATAAAATGCCAAATCCCTCTCTCAAACAACATCGCACACAGACATGCCAGATTGAGCAAAACGAGTAGTCGAAAGAATCACTAAAAGCTAAGTCACATCGGTGCACGTGCAGAAAGCCCTCCAATCGGTGCGTAGTGCCCAACACCATCCGCCAATCGATAACGAAGCGAAATAAACCACACGAGGCACACAGAGCATAGAACCCGTAAAGAAGACTGCACATGCCCACAAAGTAAAGTCAGTTTTACAGGGTTCCCACAAAAAATCAGTCGTTAAATTTGATGACTTTTTTCAAAAATTCAAGATTATATAATTAGAGCGAAATTTTTCGACTTTTGCCACAAAAATGCACACGAAAAAACTTCACATCACTTTTGGCCCATTTTCCCACTGGTGTTCAAGTCCAAACAATTTCAAGACTGTCCCAAATTCCAACACTTTAAGCCCCAGTGGGAACCCTGTCTTAGCTAACCTCACGAACCATCACTACACTGCAGGAGCGTCCTGTTGTCCATCAACCTCCGCGTCCTCGCCGGGTAAATCAAAATTATAATTACTCTCCAACCTCCTCATCCTCCGCCTCTCGGCCACCTCCGGTTGATCGCCCCTCAGCGCATTGACAAGAAACTCCGTCAGTTGTTGCGCCTCAGCATCCCCACCGATCAACGCTTCATCATCGTCATTGCCAGCGAACAATCGATTCAGATCAATATCCCCGGTAGTGATGATCTTCACTTGAATATTCCGCTCGCCATCGGCAGCACCAACTTCGCGGAGTGTATCGGCGAGACGTCGTTCGAGACGGGTCTCGGAGGTGCGCTTTGGGGACGAAATGGCGCTTGGCTCGGTGTCATCTTCCTTGGCATCGATGGCTTGTCTTGCTGGTTTCGAGCCTGGATAAAACGGGGGAAAGTCAACGCAACTTCCAATGAAAAAAAAAACAAGAAGTGACGTGAAGATACGTGAAAAATCAATAAAAAAATTCAAGACTATTTCCATTACTTGTCTGCTGTCCATCGTGTTTCCTCGTCCGGAATGGTGCCTCAGTCGCCCCGCGTTTCGACCCCGTTGAAGCCGCCGGTGGGGGTCTAGCACCAGTGGTCGTCGCTGCCCCCTTTGGCAGCGCAGACTTCGCCACACCGCCAGTTGGTGTTTGTTGTCGCGGTTGTTTGCCAGCAGGCATGCCTTCGACCTGTCTCTTCCACTTCTCAGCATCACCTGCAGGTGACGTAGCATCCGCATCAGCACCCTTTATCGCACTCGTCTCCAAGCGTTTCTTGAGCAACCACCTCTACAAACGATCTCAATATACAATACATTGTTCCTGACACACACAAACATACTCTGCGTTCAAGCGCCAATCGTTCTCTCAACTCTTCCCCGTACACATCGAGATCTCCTTCATCATCCGATGCATCACCATCGTTTCTCAGTCGAGTGACAGTCTCCTCCAATCTTTGTGCCATCAACTCAAGTGTGCGGACGGTCAATTCCTCCATCGGGACATACACGTCGTCCATGTTCTCGGGGTCGTACACCGCAGCGTCGAGTAGGGCATCTTCCTCTTCTAGCAGCTAGAAATAAAAAGACGAAACATATAAAGTCAAATCTTCGAACTGTACACGAACACGTACGTACTGTACATTATATATTCGCACCTCGCTCAGTAATATTTCCTCCTCACTGAGTGTCTTCTCATCGTTTTCAACCTCATCTTCAACCACTGTATACTTTCTCGCCTGTTCATCGACCGACTGCACCTCCTCCCCTTGTTCGCTTCGAGTATCCTCCACATTTGCAAACACTTTTGGTTGTTGCGGTGTTTCACTCTGTTCGGCGACAAGGTCGCCGTTCTCGTTCAAGTTGAGAGTGAAGATTTGAAACGAGCTTGGTTCAACACCCAGATCTGCACGAAAGCAAGTTCGTCAAGCAACAGCAAAGAAGATGCGACTGTACACAAAGGGTGTTACCAGAAGCATGTTTTCTAAGCATTTCTTCTGCCATAGCTTGCATTTTTGCCGACAGTGCGGCAGTGTCTCCAACTTCATCGTCATCGATGGCTTTAACTCCTTTTTTGACAGGTGGACGTCGAATAAGTTGCATAAACTCGTCCTTGTCACGTCGTCGACGTGCCTTTTCCATCTCCTCGATTTGGCGTCGTTCTTGCTCTACATACAGAACAAAAAGGCACGCATGTTTATTGCATGCAGAGACGCTAACAAAAGAAAAGCGGCTACCTTGCACAAATTTTCGATATGCAGAGAATTCACGTTTCGCCAGCATCGGTGAACAACGGAGATCGAGTGGACGCAAATCGTGTTCGGGGAGAAGAAAACCGGGAATGTCACAAACGAGAGGGGTATTGATCGTGAGTTCGTAGTCGCATGAAGCACGTTCATCGATTCGATAGATGTACGATGATTTTGAGCTGGGATCGCATGCGAACTGAAGAGGAGAAAGGTCAGTACAAAAAGTAGAGTTACTTTGTGCGGATGTATACCTTCACTTCGGCTTTCCGCGGTAGATTTGTCGTGTCGCAGATAGTGCCGTTTGTGTAAAACTGACCGTGCGTTAAAGCGATGCGAGGAGGAGAGGGTGACTTGGAAATATTCTAAGATATGCGTAGAAAATACACCAAGTATATTTCCCCATATGTATTGCACGCACAATTGTGCGATCCCAGATCTGATCGCTTTCGAAGTGGCCAATAAGATGCACGTCGCCGACAGCTTTCCCGTTCTCAATGTGATACTGTTTTATGACGCGTTTGAAGCAAAACTCGTATGTCCAATAGCCAGAGGTCTGAAGAGCGAAACGGTGGTAAGTTGCCAAAACCATGGCTACAATGCGGTACGTACCTTTTTCATGCAACTCCGAAACCGTAGAGGATCAAGCTTATCGGTGAGATTGCTTGTGCGGATAAAGACTAGCGATGTTTCGTTCAGCTTCGCAGCGGAAGAGTCAACGCTACATGGTATACTGCACGAATACTGGCGGCCATTTCGATTTCCGAGACGAATGCTAGTTTGAGCAGATTCGGAACCGGTATTCTGAAGTGAAACCGCAAGAAACGTTAGTACTCTGAAAACCTATAATAACAACGGGGCTTACTAGACTAGTTTGTGCGTTTGGCAATGACATCTTGATTGGGATGTCGAGAATTGATATATCCTGAAAATCAGAATCGTGCATAGCAATCGAATAATTAACAAACACAACATTGTGACTTACATAGAAATTCTTAGCTTCACTCGCATCATATGCGCACAAACAGCTGTTGAAGAAAAGAACAACTACAAATAGCACACCGACTAGCAGCATATTTCTTCGTCGCACAACTTTCCCTTGAAACAGAAGACCGCAACGTGTGCATGTACTGCACGTTCGCACGTGAAGATGCCTGACGTGTAAAAACTTTTTACGCTTAAGTTTGGGGTTAGCAATACTACATATCTTTTTCTGCTATCGATAACCATGTCAAATACGTTACCGTAATATCACAACATGCCTGACAGCCTACCCTATCCACCTAGAGCAACGTCCCGAACTTCGACCAGTCCTGAACTTGGACCACTTTTGAAATTTTGATGTTTAAATGGTTTCTCTGCGTCCTAGTTGCAGCTCATGCCAAAATTTTTCCGAGAAACTGAAGAACGGTCTTCTTTTATTACGAAAATCGTTAATTTTACCATGTTGCTCCAATTTCTCAAATCTTCAGCTCATCTAAACGCGATCGGGTCAAAAATTGAGCCAACAAACTCCATAAACTTTCATTTTGTCTGTAGTAACCACCTGCGGTTTTTGCACAAAATATCTTCTGCTTGTCGTCTAGTTTCGAGCGCTGTCAAAGTTTTATTCATAACTGGCGCAGATTTCGAAGTTGCACGATTTAGCCCTAACTTCAATCAACATGATACCGTTGAAGTGAGGGACACTGAAAAGCGCTGTGATCGAAGTTAGGAACGCGTTCCGAACTTCACCACTTTGCCAATCCAAATCTGAGGCAACACTTTTGGGGTCCACCAGCGGAGAGAGCATGTTGCACTGCAATTTTTTGTACAGAAATCAGCTAATAGCTCTGCTTCTCATTCTCGGGCAGTCGACAAACTAGCGAAAGTGGTCGAAGTTCAGGACGCTACCCTATAATTTGAATTCAGAAACTAGCGTGTGCAACAAGAATTCGAGGAATGCAAACAAGTAAACTCCGCGCGCAACATGGCCGCTCCCATTTATGCAGTCGACTAATTGGAGAGATAATTCCCATACCACAAAAAGTCGCGAAAAATAAAAGTACAAGATCGTGATTTTTCCACTAGTGCCCCTGAAAGACCAGTACAGGGAACACAATTGACTTTGTCGACCATGAGCAGACAATAAGAATGGATTTTGACCTGTGCGTGAAGTCGCTGCTCGAAGTTCTGCCCTGCTAGATGCAAAAAATAATTGTTAGTCAGTGCCACTGCTCGCGCGCGTGTCCATCGCCACAAGCCCAAGAAATCCGGGCCTCGAAGAGAACACGTATGGTTGTGAGCATTGTTGCAAAGTACCTCTTCTGTCTCCTGGCCAGACGT
>JAQGBB010000617.1:0-17739 GCA_034691745.1 Prismatolaimus dolichurus
ATATCTAGCTCTGTCAACTACGGTGGTATGGGCGCCGTCATCGGTCACGAACTGACGCACGCCTTCGACGACCAAGGTGCGCGTTCTCGAACGAAGCACATTGTTTTTTAGCTCCACAACATGTTTGGTCAATCAATCCTTTCAGTTTGGCTTAAAATGCTTCCAACCAGGAACCTTAAAATGCTTTTTCAGGCAGTCAGTATGACGAAATCGGACAGTTGAAAAACTGGTGGTCGAATTCGTCGATCGTGAAGTTTAAGAACAAAACCGAGTGCATCGTCAAGCAGTTCAACGCTTACGAAGTTCCCGACATTCAACTTCATGTAAAACGCAGTCACGCGGGCTCTGCGCTTTTGATAATGTTGCCGCACGGCAGTTTGCGCGCGAGGAAGTGTGCGTAAAACGAGAGGTCGCGGGTTCGAGACCTGACTCCCGGAGAAACCTTGTTGTATTTTTTATTTTCCTATACGAAAATACGAAAACAAAGGCGAAAAACCTGTTTTTAAACTCCTGAATCCTTCGACCTTGTGTCCTACTTTTAAGAGCACGAAATTTCCCAAGTTTTTTTCGCCAAACTTGTGTCCCACTTTTGAGGGTGCTAAAATAAAAGTGTTTTTTCTGCTTTGTCTCACAAAGCTTATTTATCTTTCAGGTGAATGGAAAGCTTACACAAGGGGAAAATATCGCCGACAGCGGAGGCCTCAAGGAGGCTTACAATGTATGAACGAGCGGTGATGTTTGTATTGAGCGGGAAATCACGAGTCTAAAATATTTCAGAGGAGATTATGCAATTTTCGTGCATTTTTTGAAAAATTAGGCGCACTCAAAATTTTTTTGTTGATAGGTCCACCGTGTATTTTTTGCGATTTTTGCGTTATAAACTTGTTTCCCTTTTCCAGGCTTATCGCTCCTACATTCAAAGCATTGGCCAGGAAGAGGAGCGGCTGCCGGGTCTTGATCTCACGAACGATCAGATTCTCTTCCTGAGTTTTGCAACGGTGTGCACGTTTTTAACAGAAATTTAATTGACTTGAGACATGCTAATATTACGAAGATTTTAAATCGCTGTTTCAGGTGTGGTGTGGTTCAACGAGGCCGGACAAGGCGCGAGAGTTGATCTACACGGATCCTCACGCACCAGCTATGTTTCGACCAATTGGCGCCTTATCGAACTTGCCTGAATTTGCAACGCACTTCAAGTGCAAGCCTGGCTCGCAGATGAATCCGACGAACAGATGTGGAGTTTGGTAGCACTGCTAACTATGTGTGTTTGGTATTATGACTATTCTCTGTTGATGACAAGTTCCAGTTAAGGGATCTGATGGTCTTTTGCAGCAGGTCGGCAATTGGCAGTAGTTTGAAAAACTGAAAAATCTCGAGCGATCGAGGGGCTATAAAAATAACAAAAATACCAGCATGTAGCCAGATGGTAGGCGAGTATTTTCTTGCACTATTGAGGTCGTACACTCCAAGCTGGAATTTTGTGGGAATTTAGTGCGGCGCTTCTATAGTAATCCCAAAATATTCCATATTGCCTTTCTCCCCCTGATCGATGCCGGCCATCCCAGCTTAGTGTATCCGACAAACCTAACTTTTGACGCAGTTTTTTATAATGGCAGTTACGAGTCAAGATTCGCTTGCTTAAGGAAGCTAGGTTTGAAATTTAATTAGCCGCTTTTTATCCCCTCCACTTCCTATTCTTATAGCAAATATTCACAGTGACAACCAGTGACAAATTAGTGTGAACAGCATTTTTCATCAATGAGACCCTAGTGCTGATACTTAATCACTTTTGAACCACTTATGAGCTAGCTCATTCCTGGGGTGATCTTATAACATCGGTACCGAAAAAATAGCTAGCTCATTTCCTGGTCCATTTCGCTGGGCGATTTTATAACATCGAAAAGCGATTTCAGAACTCAGTAACTTCAGCAGCGGATTTGGAGCAGTGAATTCGATTTATACATGAATTTCTTATCACTGTTGACTTTTTCATGACTGTTCGAGCAGCCAATTGTCAAGCAAATTCAGACCTATTATCTGAGGCATGAAAAACCCAGCAGTGATAAGAAATTCATGTATAAATCGAATTCGCTGCTCCGAATCCGCTGCTGAAGTTACTCGGGTCCATTTCGGAATGGCCTGACCATTTTCTCGGGACCGATTTTATAACATCGACCCGCTTCTTGCATCGCTCATTTCGCCATAAAGAGCTAGCTCATCGAAATGAGCTAGCTCATAAGTGATTAAGTATCCGCCCCAAAGTTCTACTATCTAGCTTTCAAAAACGTTATCACTCGCCCAGATCGGTTGAGTCTTTCGCGAGCAGTGCGCAAAAGAATGCACGGAATCGCATTTGCTGAATGTTGCAGACTGACTGCAACTTTGAGCAGCACATTTTGGACGGGCACCAGATCGCCAACTAAACTAGTTTTCAGTTGGCAGTGTGGGCACCGGGCGCACATTTTGAACGATCGCCGCTCGAGAAATACGAAATGCACAAAGAAACGACATATATTTTGCGAGAAAGCTCGTTCAAAGCTGAGTTAGATCCATGCAAAATAAGCCAGTTTTGATGAGCAGTATGAGACGTTGCAATTTTCGTTTTTCGTCCACCATTCGCGTAGGACTCAACGGATCGGTCTGAAATTTCCACAAAGACAGAGCACCTCAACAAAGGCTACCCGCGGGTAGTTTCGTTTTTTCTGTGCGTACTCTCACGGCTGAGATCCAGCACTGCTCAAAGTTGCAGTCTGCTCAGTTTACCACATTTTCCTCTAGTTTTGGCCGACCCCTCCAACCAATCCTGTCGTCGAACGACATTACGATTTGCAGTTTCGATACGTTGTGCCTTCCCTCCTCAATCTACAATGTGGTTTGGTAGTGCATGATCACAGAGGCAAAACAACTCGAAAGTTAAAGTCAGTGATGTATTCCGAACTTTTCTTGAACAAGAATTCGAACCAAAACATAAATAGTTTTAGGCGAACATGCACTACGAATTAAGGGGACGAAGCGAGGGGGTCGGGTCGATATGGTGTTGTGTGTAAAAGATAGTCTATATCTATATGTTACAAGAAGTGGCATAGGGAAGGAAGGGGGCAGGAAAGCCGAAAAATAAGCGACGTCATGTATGTTCGGCTCTTCAGTAAAATTTTCTGCCTTTGACGAGTCAAAGTAATGCTAGGCGTCTTTGAATTCTGAGGTACTGTTATTGCTCGCGCGGTGTCCATTCCATAATTTTTAGCTGTTGCTTGACACACGTTGTAGGTGTACGGTTGCGGAAGTGGCCAGGACTATCTTGCACAACAAACTTTGAGAAAGTGGGCGGAGCAACAGGCGCTAAAGCGGCAGAGGGTATGTTCGACCGTTTCAGCAGACATGTAGCAGTTGTGCAGCAATTAAAACTGGTGCACATGTAGTAGCCACTAGCGAGTATATTTTAAAGGTTCCGCTTCCCGGCAAATGGGACGAGAATCCGGACAAGTCTTTGCTCGACATGGCTGGCGTGAAAGCAGGCAACTACGCGACGAATGGCGGGTGTGGCGACTGCGGCAACTGACTTCACGGGGCAATCAAGCAGAATGCAGACGCAAAGACACTGTACTGGTTGCTTGCATGTACTTGTACTAGTCACTTCTTAGTCTTCTATAACTACTTCTGATAGAGACCAAGTGTAGCTTGAAATACTGTGCAGCTGCACTCGCTAAACGGGAGACCTTGAGGGTTAACTTGGGCTTCTGCGCCTAGTAACTGGGTCGCTTTACGCCTGAGTAACCGGTCTGATGAGATTGGCTGCATTATCACCTGGCATGGTGCCGCCGGGGAGGGATTAGGCAGAGAGAGAGAGAGAGCTCCTCGCTAAAACATCCTCATTCCAACAAAATATTTATTTTCACAATTGTCAACCACGGTTGCAAAGTTGACTTGGGTGCGGTCTAGCCATCAGGCGGTCACACGCTAGAGAAACACCCGCAAACACTTCGTTTTTGGGACCTTCTGGCATTATTTGTCTGCAAGAAAAAGTTTATTTTTCACCCCCGACAGTGCCGAAGATGCAAACACGATTTGTAAGTTAGCATGATTTGCCGCTCTATTCGTTCGAGTGAATGGGGAAAAGATTTTCCACGGGCGAAAAATTAACTAAAAAATCGATATTAATTCTTTTAAAATCATAAAATGCTATCATTTTTGTGCATTTTCCATGCAAATAAGTAATGTGTAGCTAGGTGTCGAGACGATGTGAGTCTACCTATGGGGACGAATGTCGAGACTGTTGGTCTATCTAACGCGACGAATGTATATTCATTGAAGTGTCCGGTGACGCGTACCTACGGCATCACCATAGATGCAGCTCGCCTGTCTACGCAAATGTGGTCGTGGCAAGTGTGCTAATAGACCGTCGGCTTAGTAGGTTGAACGTTGTTTATTACTGTCA
This sequence comes from Prismatolaimus dolichurus, assembly GCA_034691745.1. NCBI lineage: Eukaryota > Metazoa > Nematoda > Enoplea > Triplonchida > Prismatolaimidae > Prismatolaimus > Prismatolaimus dolichurus. The sequence continues at coordinate 4,439 of JAQGBB010000617.1, forward strand.
TTTTTGGCTTGTATAGTGTACCGTAGTAGAAGATGCGTTCACCTAAGTGCTCACCGTTTCAAAGCAACTAACGCGACAGCAACGTACACGTAAATCGACTACGATATTTCACAAAATTGACCAACGAACGAAGGCGGGCAGATGCATCTGTCCGCAGATGGGACATACTTCCCACCATTTTCACACGTCGCACTCTCGCAATGAAGTCCGATATAGTGCGGATCTGCACAAGTGCACGAAGTGCCTGAGGGATTCGGTGTTCCGCGGTGTAGACAAACGACTACAAGAAGAGCAAAAGGATTTTCAGTGGATACTAGCATACAAAGGATTTGCAGCTTACTTTTCTCGCAGTGATCACCATCGAAAAATTGCGGACAATAGCAGTAAATCCCCGACCGCGTTCCGCCATTCATGCAGAGCTCAGTCTCGCATATTCGGCCGTCGAAGAACGGCGGGCATTCACAGTGCTGACCGTCGGCCGCGGGTGTACCACCGTTCAAACAAGAAACTAAAAGCTCTCAACATGCATGAAATAAGCTTCTCAAGCATGACACACTAACTTGGTGTTGTCGGTGCCCCGCTCGTCGGTGCCCCGCTCGTCGGTGCCTCGCTCGTCGGTGCCTCGCTCGTCGGTGCCCCGCTCGTCGGTCCCGTTTCGGTTTTCAATGACGATCCGATCGTCGACTCTTCGGACTTGGGCGTTGTTGGCGCTGCCGTAGTGGAAAAATCAGTCTGAGTGGTAGACTGCTCAAAAGGTGTTGTTTCGCTTGTGCCTAGAGGCGACGAGCCCACTGTCGAAGTATCAACAGCAGCCGACGACGAAGCGACTATCGAAGAAGCCTCGCTTGCTGCAGTTGCCGGTGAAGTCGGCGAAGCTTCGGTAGGGGAAAACTGTGTACTTGTTCCCTCCGCCGTTGCTGTGGGTGAAAAATGTGGTGTACTTTTCTGTGTCGTTGCGACGGATGAGTACCGTTCGGAAGTGGTAAACTCGGTTCCTCGACTCGTTTCACGCGTAACCACTGTCGACGAACCAATTGGTTGTGCCGAAGATTTGCTATAAACTGCGGTCGACGTCGGTGAAGCGCTCGTGCCTGGTCTTATCGAAGTTGAGCCTAGAGCAAACTTGTTACCACTTGAGCTAATAAAGTCTAATTACTTTCGCGCATCTACTTTTCGGACAAAACTGTTCCAAGCATGGAGTAGTGTCGTCGATGAACTTTTGCATTCGTTTCTCCAACTCGTCGAGGCGTGTGGTCAAGTTTTTAGTCTCTGCTTCGACTTCTTCCAGCCGTTTCGTAACATTCACGAGATCGTCAGTAAGATTCTTATTCCTGTAATGTGGGATGTCGCTTGCGTAAACGTCCGCCCACATCCATAAGCGGTGCTTACGTGCAAGGTGGCACTTTGAGTGTGTACGTCCAACCACCATCGCCTTCGCAGTGCACGTCCACTTCTGAACCTTCTTCTTGTGCTGAGCAGGAACCACTTGAAGTCGTGCTGGCGATGGGCGGCGTTCTCGTTGCAGCTGACGCGAGACATGAATAAACAATCAGCAAAGCGGCGACTACTAACATTCGTGAGATTCCTTGTACACAGTGAAGACGATCCATGAGATTTCGGTGCGGAAAGTTTCGCGTTCACATCGAAGTCCGAATATAAGTGCCGTTATCACGCTTTCGTAAAACACGCCCAACAGCTGCTTAGTTTGGGCGTCAAAAACTGTATTTATACGTAGGTCCTTGACGTGTGATAAAAAGCGCCCCCACATCGCTATACTGCCCTAATATAATACAAAATTGCTCTTGCTTTTTTCACGTCTTATCAGCTGAGTGGCTGCGCATTAGCTTACCGTCACTCTGACGTGTAACGAAGTCCAACTCGAAATACGTTTCTACCACATTACAGTAAGATCTATCATATTGCCCCTGCCTCAATGCCCGTCTACGGATAACGGCGTCCGACTCCCTGCCATTGGTCAATCGTACTGTTCTGATTAATCTCCAGAACTCTACTAATCCCTCCTAATCCACTGCAGTCCACAATCGGGCATAAAATCGCACTCAGGGTTCGTACCTAAAAGGCCAAAAAATTTGGGGGTTTTTAGGGTCCACTTTATCTCAGTATACAAGCATAGAAGAACCCAACGGACGGTGGTTTTGGACTCAGCTCGACGAGCCCCACAAGCTCGACTGTTTTTCGGGCAAAAATCTGACAACAATTTTTCACTTTTTCTGCGCATAGCAAGACAAGCAATCCTGAGTATAAAGAGCGGCAAATACAAGAAAAGACTACACACGCAACACTACAAGAAGAGAAGAAAACTACATAGATATATGCAGACGGAAATTTTTCCGATAAAAATCGGTTTCGAGTAAAAAGTTCGACTTTCGTGAAATTAAGGGTTTTTGGGGTCGACTTTCGGAATTCGGGGGAAGGGGTCGGGGTTCTCGGGGTGCGGTACGAATCTTCGCACACACAGATGGTAAATCCGCACCAAAACCCTCATTAAAGAATCCGAGCTTAAAGAATTTACTGACCAGAACAAACGCATAAAACTCAAGCTAACAAACAACCACCTCAAAACTAGCGCACATTGCTAAAATCTATCGAATCAAGTTTAGTCTAAAGATTAAAGCACCCACTCTAGTCGTCCGACGCCGCCGCCAGCGTCGCCGGTCCAACATCGACTCTCTGGACCTTCTCCTTCAAACTCTGAAGAACACGTTCCTTCGCCTCCACCGTTCTCGGTTCGACCTTAACCCCTGGAGGCAACTGTTTCCTCCTGGTCGCCGCGGGTTTCTTCGCGCGCGTCGGCGGAACATCGCCCGACGCGACCACTCTCAACGGGGACGCAAGGAGTGAAAACGGCGGGGGTGGCGGCGCCGGTGGTGGTGCCGCTCTCACCGTCTGGGGCTCAGTCTCCGCAAGATGTCCAGTCGAATTCGACAATGGTTGTCTCGTTCGCTCCCCCGCACTGGTCGGCAACGACGCCGAGAGCGCCGCCAAATCCAAACTATGGCGATCCTTCCCGGGCAAGAACATCGTCTGCGAGCGTTCCAACTTCCACTCACGTTCCTTGGCAGACGATCCATCAAGCGGGATTGTAACCTCCCCACTATCCCTCAGTTTCGACACGTCAAATGAAGGTCCCAACTCCGTCGCCGATCCAGCACTTTCCTCATCCAGATTGATCGAACCCCGTTCCAGATCGATCGACGAATTGGGCGACGTCGATTGCGAACTCGCCGTCGCGACAGCAAGTGACGCAATAATCTGTTGCACAGCCGCACCACTAATCTCCCTCTCACGCACCGGTTGCACCAATCCATGACTCTTTCTGCGCCCCGCCTCTCGAGGCACCTTGAGGAGTCTCGTCGTCGTCGATCGTTTCCTCTCGTCCGCCTCCCGTCGTTTCTCCTCCTCCTGCGCACTTCTCCGCATGGATGCCTCGCGTTCAATCGCGTCGCATCGAAGACGCGAATCCGGTGCGAGTGCACCAATCTGCGAGCAGATCTGCTCCATCGGTGCCGGTTCATCCCGTGCACATCGACGGGGTGAGATAGCGCCGATAGCGTCCGCGATGTGTCGAATGAACGGCTGAAGCTGCGTAGCGACACCGACGATTCGTTCGAGGTCTTCGTGGAGGGAGCCTGCCTGCGTGACGATCATCTAAGAGGGAAGTTCCAGTCACGATCGATGAATGGGATGTCAGACATTATAAACTAACTTGATAATGATCCTGCTCGTGTCGAACCCGAGCGAGTTGCTCCTCCCAGAGTTCTCCGAGGAGCGGTGCAACCGCGTCGATCGCTCGTGCATGTGCATCGAGATCGTGTCGCAGTGTCGCGCATCGATCGATAATCGCTTGTGCACGTCTCTCATCTCTGCAAAAGTGTTCTTTTGCATTTGAAAAAATCGATATTTTCCGTCATTTCCTTACACAACACATCGACGAATGGTCAAATCCCGTTGGAGTTCCTGGGCGTCCTTTCGAAGTGATGTAAATCTCCCGACGAGTTCACCACTCACGTGCGAGACGTCTCGAAAGTGGTCTCCGAATGCGCCGGCAAGATCAGGATGATGTACGAAGCGTCCGCTCGATGCTGCTGCGGCCGCTTTACGCACCGATGAAGCTGCACCGATCGGGGTAGATGAGCCATCCAAAGCGGTTGGATCGTGTGGGATAAGTTCGCAGTTAGCACCACCACTGCCGCTTCGATCTTGCGAGTGCTGCGGCGACGATGAGAACTGGATTCGAGGGAGCAACATTGGCTTGACGCCAAGATAGCTTTCGAGAACGCTATGCATTCAATGAGCACGTCGCAAAACTGATAAAAACTCTACATGTCATTAAGGGATTACCGAGAAAACTCGGCGCGATGACCGCTCTGGACGACGCTCGTGAACTTCGGCTGACGCTCCTGCGTTTCGTTCATGATCGCGTTCATACGCGCAATAAGAAGCTATAAGCGAAAGCGTCCAATCATTTCCATGCGTGTATACACTGCTGAAATCTGATTGGCTGCATTTTCTGCCGCTCAACTCTGATTGGTCGCTGACGCGTAACGTACATAGCCGAGGTCGAGAAAGTCCATCTTGCCAGCGGACGAGCCAAAGATAGACGCGATCAGCAGGTAGAGTTGAACGGTCGGTACGGTCGTCATAAGCTGTTTCAGATTCGCTCGAAAGTGTTCGACACGTTCCGTCGTCTCTCTAACGATAACGCAAAAGCTCTTTCTCAAACGACCTTAGCTGTGGTTGAACTGCAAACCTGCAGATCTGCTGCAAGATCGCGTCGCGAACTTCGAGCAACTTATCGACGATCTGCTGACAAAGTTGCTGCGCGGCTGCGCTCTCGCATTGCGCATTTCGCTGCACTTCGTCCATGAGGGTCTTGTGCAGGAGGATGCTATTCTCGAGCTCTTTTTGGAAGAGTTTCATATTCTACAGGCGTAAAAAGTATTGATTTTTTCCTGACTGTACAAATTGAGGAAAACTGTACTTTGAATGCGTGTTCGAGCTTCTGCGAGCCAGATTCGTACGCGATATCGAGGTCGACGTAGTGTGGACGAACGTCGAGCGTTGCGTTTCGGAAGCAGTTGATGCAAACGAGACTACGCGTCTCCATTTGAAACAGAATGAATGGCTCGTTGTGTTGCTCTGTAGAAGAGACAGTTCATTTTAAGTTTTCAGCCGCATTTATATTAATTTTCGGTACATTTACGTTCACACTGTATTCATGCACAGTACGTACCACATTTGCGGCACATCCCAAAGCCGATACGCTCCTGAAGTAGAATTAGTTTATGCGATGCAAACATCTTTGCATGGTGTGTTTGCTCCTTGCAAGCCGGGCATAGCGGTTGCTGACAAGTTTCGCAAAACCACATCGGCTGACAAGTCTGCACAGGAGTAAAAGTCGATTTGTGCTAACTCTCCTCGTTAACATGGCTGACTGGTCGCGACTATACCTGATCGCAGTTTGCACACGCGTCCGCCTTTTCGCTTGCCGACTGTAGAAAGAACTTGAGAAGCGGATCCGTTCGCAAACCCGTTGGCGAAAGACTCGTGAGTAATCTAAGCAGCGAATACTCAATGGGAGATAACGTCGCTAGCGAACTTAGAATGGGGGGCTAAACTTACCCACAAAGAGGGCAGTAAATTGAGGCTGCGTTCGGCGCTGTTCCAGGCTTCTGGCGAGCTACTAAGCAAACCTTGCAGAAGACGTGATGACACTGCAATGAACATGGATCGCTAAGAAGCTGTTGACAAAGTAGGCAGTGAAGTGGGTTGATGTTCAGCGCGTTCAGAAGCTCGAGACCGTCGCAGTTTGCTTCACTCGACATGCTGCTCCTTACGGCAACAACTGAAGACGGCTTTTCGGGTTTCACTTCACTTTTGTTCCCTTTTTTGTTTCAGTGTTCCACGGACATGATATACCAAACAGGGTTTTTCCACTGACACTTACACTAGTGTATTATTGCTTTCACCGTTGCTTAATTATGTGTTTTATCCTTAAATTGCTATAGAATAACTCTAAAATGTACGCGCGTTTTTAAAGCTTCTCAACAGATGATGTATCCTACGGCGAGGCAATTGTATCAAATTATTTAATTTTTTCTGCACGAGGAATTGGTATCGTGACGAGGAATTTTGTGTCACATTGTCGTACGCGTACGGATGTACGTACCTATGTGTGTACGCATGTATGTACGTGTCTATGTCAGCTCAGATTAGAATTAATTAATGCTGCGACATTTCTGTTATGTTATGTCTGTTATGTCCTAATAGCTCCGTATGTGACACAAATTCCTCACTACCCGCGAGACATTTGTGTCAAATTAATTATTTTTTTTGTTGAAAAAATTAATTAATTGCAATTTGATTTTTTATTTTTATTTTTTAACGCAAAATTCCTCGTAGAAAAATAAACAAGAATAAATTAAATGTGACAAAATTCCTCTCATGACACCAATTCCTCGAGCAGAAAAAAAGTAAAAATTAAATAACTTGACCCAAATGCCTCGCCGTAAGACATTTGGGCGCGCCGACATTTGACAAAGAGATATAAAATTCTGCACTTCTTTCTCAAACTTAGCATGTCCGTCTCATCTGCGGCGTTGGGCAAGGCGAGAACGCTTCGAGCGGACGTTCGCAAGAACATCGCAATTGCAGAATGGTCAATCGCGCGGATCAAAGGTTGAAAGAGATCTGTCGCAAAATAAAGCTTTGTGTTTTTACTGCCGAAGGTTTTTTCAGGCGAAACTATACTGCAAGCTTACGAGGGCTTTTCGGGCCACCTCCCACCGGACGACTTCTTGAAGGTCGTCGATGCGACCGAGCATTTTAGCGACGCCGCTAATGCGTGTCAGGACTCGAACTTAGCGGGCCATGAGGCGTTGGCCTACTCACGAATGGCCGTCGCGTTTCACAAGGTAGCAAGTAGCTAGCTCGAGGGTACTTTTCATCCGACTGATAGCGATTTCCCTGCAGTTTCTTTACAACCGATCGAGGGCGCTCAGTGCGGCCAAACGAGTAGTTGAGATAACGCCAGAAGATTGTCGATGCACGGGTATTTTTTATTAGGGGAGGATGCTCTTTTGAACATTTTGTATTGGCGGGATGCCTTTTCAAGTTTTTTGAATTTCAACATTTTTTCGATTTTTTTACTTTCTCAATTTTTTGCGAGTTCTTTCGATTTTTTACAAGGGAAGGATACCTGTAACATTTTTGTAACTGCGAGATGCCTTTTTCAGTTTTTGTAATTTTTACATTTTCTTCTTTTTCTGAATCTGTTCCTCCAACAAACTGAATTTTAATCACAGCCGATAAAACAAGCGCCTAAGAGTTACACAGAAGTGTGCTACGGAGTTCAGTTTGCAGGAGCTAGCATGCGACTAGCCGTTTCCTAGTTTTGCTTATGGACAGCCAGCAACTTCACTTGGTTTTTCCAGTTGGTAGTTCGGCAGTTGGTGCCACGAATTCGCCTGCTTTAGCGTGAGCACTAGCACACGAGTACACGACGTGATTCATTTTGCGCGTGTTGCACCCTGCGATAATCGACTCGGAGTCGACCGGGTCCTGATGTCCACACTGTAAGTATCGTTCGAACATGTTGATAATGTAAGTTTCTCATGGTCTTTCGAAATTTCCTTTTGCGTCAACGAATTCTTCTCAGCTGATCGAACACCGCCAGGCGCCTCCTGTCTCATCGAGTGCTGCGGCTGTTCTTGCACCTGTCGGCGACAGCTCTGTCCGCCGCTGTCCTTTTTCGAGAAACATTTCTTGTATGCACGTTCGACGAGGAGAAAGATCAGGTGAACTACGGCGAACATGCTGCCTCCCAGCCAAAGGCCTAGAAAAATACTGACGAGTAAGCTATAGGGCGAAGAAGACCGTTTTTGTTGCTCAAGTGTACCTGTCGAGCCTGAGATCGTCGCGACTAAGCTTTCTATGTCGGAGAACACCAAGCTCTCGCCGGTATGCAATCGTGGACCATCGCTCTGCCAACGCAAAATCACGGCATACGTCTTCGTCGCGGACCACCTGAGGGGAACACTTTGAAGCAGTACCGTCACCGATACCATACATGCGCGCTTCGTTTCGCACTCCGTTTGGCAACGTTGCAGTTGAATGTCGGCGATAGACATATTTGAAAGACATCGAAAAATATGCTCGCTATAGCCTGACAACAAGACAGCAAGGGACGGGTCCATCCCATATGAAATCGATCGATAAGCACATTTTAGCCAGAGAAAATCACTCCGACATTTGCGTATACAACCGAAGCTGAGGTCACCCTCGGCCGAACACGGTTGTCGACGGAGGTTCATCCTTTCGAACGACTCCGAAACGTGAACGACAACATCGACGGGGTCGCTAAACGGAATAGAGAAATGGACGACTGAGTCCATAAGAGTGGGCGGCATTCTCAAGTATGAAGCACCACCATTTGCGGCAAAGTGTACACTAGCGATTGACCCAGGCTTCGGTGATTGATTAGAAATTATGTCCTCGGGAGTTCGATCGAATCGAAGGGAAAGGGAGCTTGCATTGTCTCGAAGAGCGATGCAAATCGAGTCGTCGCTGAACGGTGCATAGGGGCCAACCCAACGGATGTGCGATTGATCGCAAGTGTTCGATGTTGGCACAGGTATGTTCTCATTGCCGACTGCGTAGACCACCTTGATGCTCATGGCTCGGCAGAGCTCCTCCCCAAGTGCAGCCGCTAAATTTGAGAAATTAGCCCCTGTTTCATTTGTGCAGCGTAGAAAACGAGCGCAAAGTTCGAAGTCTCGTTTGAGGTTCCGATCACGTGAAGCGCGGCTGGACTGGGTCGCGAACGATCTCTGTTCAGCGTGCATCAGAAGCGACAAGCACGAGAGTTTCGCTGTTAGCGTTTCCATTCGTAGACTTGAGTTCGCTGTTTCACAATCACGGGGAATATGAGAGATGGGGTTCTTCAATGAGCCCAACGGGAGGCATATAGCTCGGTCGGGAAAGTCGGCTGGTTCCCACAAATTTAGTACAAATTTCATGCTGATCTGCGTCTCTTCGTTGGCGTAGTTTTCGAGGATCTGCGAGGTGTCCCAAAGATGCGTAGTGAAAAACAGGAGCAATATCGCACAAATCCATAGCTTCGGCGTGCCTCGAAGCGAGATCGCCGAATCAAGAAACGTGCAGTAATACGTACTGGATGCGCTATGACTAGTGGATGGCCTTCGAGATTGGTTGTAACTCGGTGGTCGTTTTAGGCGAAGCACTGCAGACAGAACGCTTCCGACTAGGCCAATACCACTCGAGATTGCTAAAAAAGACGTGTGAGATGTAAACACGGATATAACTTCTAATGGAGCTATGGAGAGAGAGAGAGAGAGAGAGAGAGAGAGCCCTGTGGTCTCCCTCCCCCTATGCCATTCTACGTAGAATGTGGATGACCCCTAATCTTGATTTTGACTTTCAGGGGCTGTGAATTGACTGAACCTGTAGGGTTGACCGATTTCTCGCCAAGACATACCAAAGTGTGCAGCTGCCATAAATGTTGCACCCATCCAATTGCCTGCAAAAATGCAAAAGAAGTTACGGCTTCACATTGAAGTTTTCACAAATCGCTGATTTGCCGTACCCATGCATCCGCCGAAAATGAACACAAACTGGACCGTGTCCATTGCATTTCGCTCACGAAAGATGCACTCAACTGGCGATGTCAGCTGACGTGTATCAAGTTGTATTGTTGAACGCTCGTCAACGTCAGAACGCAATGGTGCAAGCGTCACACGATCGCCGACTTGCGTGACCACTCGTCGGCAGATTTGCGCCTCGCACGATGTCTGACACGCCTCGTATCCGCTCTTCTTTGCGTTGACCGCCGACAAGTAGATCTGTAGAATGCCAGGTACGGCAAAACGATCGTCCTCATCGTGCAGCTCCGAACAGGATTTTCCCTCCCGTGCATTCCAGGTCACGTGACAGTCCGACACGTTTTCAAGAAAAGTCGTTGCACAATCATAAGGGCACATCGTTGCCGATAAGCTTTCACTGCACGAATCGCTGGAAGCGGCTTCGACAATCGCCTCGCGATTACGTCGCCTGCTTCGCTCGCAAGCCGAGTAAGAATTGTGGCAACCGACCGGCGCGTGCGAATCGTGCACGGGGAGTGATCGTCGAGCAAACTTGATCGAGTAGTCGAACGACGGCAGGTTTCGCTCGTTCTGGCGACCCACGCTGATGACCATCGAATGGTCGCGTCTAGCGGACTTTAGCAGAAATCGGAAAGCGAGCACTCCCTGCTTCCTCGATCGAGGCGATCCGCACGGCGATGGATAGCTCGTTACGAGACTGCTCTTCTTGCAAATGGCATCCGCGTCGAGACGTTCTCCGCCGACGGCAATTTCTGGCGACGCCGCGTGGCAAAGCAGAACAACGGCTGTTCGATAGAAGAGAGCAAGTCGGATATCCGCCTTTCGCAACTGGCCACTGGTTTGCCGGAGCAGCGGGCCCAAAGGATCCGCGCTGGCTTCACCGACGATCAAGAGCTGCCACTTTTTCACCAAGTTTTGCACAGAGTCTGATGCGTTATCTGCTCTCACGTCAATGGTTGCCATCATAGCTGACGTTAGCTCAGCGTTGGCTACGACGGAGCCGAACACTAAAGCAACGTCGCGAAGCAGGAGACCGTCCTTGTGGGACGGTAGAACGGCTTCGTCGGAAGAATTCCAGCCTACTAGCTCCACTTGTGTGTAGTAAACGTGTGAATTGAGATTCCTCGAGAATGAGTTGATCACATCGGCGTAGTCGACGTTCATGCAGAAGTAGCCAGGTCGCTCGAAATCAAAGTAGGGTCGTCGAACGAGGCTCGTTTCGATAAAGGTTTCTTCTGATTCGAAGCTCAAATAAGTTTCTCTCATCTCGCGCTGCGTTAGACACGCGAAGGCGACGAGAATCGTGGCGATGATTGGCTTCAACGCTATGTACCTCGTCGTCGCGAGGTAGGAAAAGCCATGAATTTGCGTCGTTGTGAAAAGCGTGTAGAATGAGAGACGAAGGTTTTGGAGAATGTTAATCAGAAGTTGCGTCATACACAATCGTATCATCTTGAAAAGACCTATTTGTAAGGGATACGTACACGGAATAAAGAAAATTAGCACACTAATTCCTTCTGCTTGCAAAATAGTACCAAATTTCTGGCAATCAGGTACTACGCCCGCATACCTCGAAATCTCGGCTTCTCATTAGGTAAATGCTCTACGTTGGCACAGCGATCCATCTGCTTCCGATGCAAGATCTTGATGTGCTGCTGGTGTCTATCCGGCAACGTGGACCTAGCGCAAGGATAGAGCAGAAATGGCCATGGGCCGGGCCTAGCCCATAAAAAAATGTCATGGCCCTTTTCATCCAAAGGCCGCAGGAAACATTCGAGGCTGTGTCCAGTAGATTTTGCGAAATTTTGATATGCACCTCGAAGATATTTCGCGCGCATTCTGAGCAGACCTGATTCTCGATGACCAATCGCGGCTCAAGCGCGAGATGTTCGTTGAGACAGTGAAGGTGCGAGTGAATGTGCAGGTGCTTCTACGCTTCAATAAACTGAAATTGATTGATAAATAGTGCACTTTTACAATCCATTTATCAGATGCGTTATTGACTGTGCTTGAATGTGTACAGTTGATGATGTAATGCGGTGCACTCTTGGAAATAGTCCGGCTCATAGGGGCCCATTGGCCCCCATGGGCAGAGCCCAGCCGTCAGCGAAAGCTCATGCACCGGGCCGATCGTAGGCAGTCATGGGCCGGACCGGCCGGGTCTGGGCCCAAAATTTTGGGTCCATGGCCATCTCTGGGATGGAGACCGTAAGATTTGCAGCCGTACCAAATTTCAAGTTTTACCTGAGAAAATGTGCTGTCGTTAAGTTCAATTTTCAAATGAACAAGCTAAAGTGTGTTTTGCCGTCGGCGTCGTAGCATGCAAGAGAGTTATCGTGTGGGAGGACACGACATTGACGCGTTTTGCGGTCGTGCTCGCCCACAGAGCTGTCGCTCAATCGCTCATATCATCAGCGTCATTCACCTATACCTCACCGTGCACGAGGATAAAATTTCCAACGGCGCAAGCTTTTCGATTAACTGACACGTAATATGAGATGGCGACTGTGACATCTTTGCTCTCGTCTAGTCTAGTCTGGATTGTTCACTCTTCAAATTTAACTTTATAACTTTGCCGTTGAGCTAGTTTGTTCTTGCAAACCGACCCTTACGCCCACGGATAGAAAACGAAAGAAAAAATGGAGGCAGCTAGCTAGCACGGTTGCAGAGAATTTTTTCGAATACTAAAAAAATTTGAAAATTTCCAATTCACGCATTTTTCCCTAAAAATTCGATTCAAAAATTCTCGAATTTTTATTTTTTAATTCAATTCGAAAATTATCGAAATTATTTCTGCATTTTCACTGTTTATTTCCTGATACAACGTCCGTTTTTCAATGAAAAGACCAACTTTAGGCTTTGTTTGTTCGAAGCTGAGGCAAAATAATGCTCAAGCAGAATTCCTAAAATGGTAAACATGAAAAAATAAGCAAATGCATGTGAGAAACTGAACACTTGTAGTAAAACTAAAAAAAAACTTAAAAAAGTTCGATCAAATTCGAAAAACATCGAAGCTTTTAAACGGAGTTTTTTGCAGATTTGATTCCAAGTCGAGATTGGCGAAAAAATTCGAATTCAAATTTTGCAAAGAAACTGAATTCGAAAATTTCGAATTTGAGCTTCAATTTCTTTGCAACACTGCGGGCTAGGACACGGCGAAATTTGTATTGCGGATAGCTTTTTATCATGCTTACAAGACGAGACCACATATAAATGTTACAATACCTCTATCTATTCGCTCAACAATATATGACTGCTGATTGCAGCTCAATTTAGCTAGGAGTATCGGTGCCATTTGGGTCACCGTCTTTGTTAACATTTCGCTCTTGCAAATCGAACTTGCCTTTTGCTTTGTCTGCCACTGAATGAACCGACCACCAAAAATTAAGCAAGTCAAATGTATGGATCTCCCCATGTCCTTCCCGTCCTTCTTCTCCGTTCCCCCGCTTTCTTTCCTTTCCCCAATCTCCGCCTCCCCTTTCACCCTGGATTTCGCACGCCTAGCAGAGATGGTCGCGGGCCAGCCCGGCCCGGCCCGATCCGGCCCGGTTCGATCCGGCCCACGAGCCGGGCCAAGCTCGGGCGGGCCGTGTGATTCAAAAACGTTTTTGGACCTGGCCGAACCTCGGCAAAATAATCTGGTGCCGCCCCCCCCCCGGG
>JAQGBB010000618.1:0-17726 GCA_034691745.1 Prismatolaimus dolichurus
GCGCAAATTTAGTGCACCATAGGGATATTATATCTTCGTCTCGGTCTGATTTTCTGATTTGTCGATTTTTCTTCGCATCACCAAATCCGTCGTACAACTGTGCTGAAAAATCAATGCTTTTAAAGTTTTGGCATATATCTGCGATAATCACAATAGTTTCGATTGCTGTGCTGCTTCTGTCTGCCGTGTGGTACCAATTGTCGTCGCTGCGGAATGTGTTCGACGCTTTCTCTCGATCGAACACGCTTCGTTCCACAGTCGCGATGTCAAACAGCATCTACCCCATTAGTCCATTCGGTGCTGAAATTGTGCTTTTCGACGATCCGCTTTACGAACGTCGATTTATCGATGATCGATTTTATGAGGAGACTACGGACGAGAACGTAGACGACAGTCAGTGTGAGGCTAAGCCACCCAGTAAGTAGCGGTGTGTGTGTGTGCTGCATGCTTTGACAGCCTAAAAGGGTGTTTCATTTACTGTGTGTAGGCTTGGAGACAGAGGCTGCATCAACATTGAATTTAGCGTTGGAATTCAAAAGACAGGGAAAGGACGAAAAGGCTCGAAAGCTCTTTTCGCATGCCTTGGTGCGCGCTAATACTGTAATGTAATAGGCCACTGAACGCATAGGTTCTCTGTTTTTGCTTGTCTAATGTTCAAAGTTTACGTGTGTATATGCTATGTATGGGTTTGTGTATGCATGTTGTAGACGCTTCAGCCAAATAACGCCGACATTCTCGCGCAGTACGGCCTATTTATGGAGTTCGTCGGCAGAGATGTCGTAAACGCGGAGCATTTGTACACACGCGCACTCGCGTACTCGCCAACGCACGCAGTGGCCGCGCTCGCGAAGGCGCGTACACAACCTCTCGTAGAAGAGCACGATCGCCTCTTCTTCCAACGCATCGACGCAAAACGTGACTACTTCTTGCGCATCCCACGCGACAGTTCGGCGCTACGCGATGCTAAGCGCGCGAGCTACTACGAGCACATCTACCACACCCTCGCGATCGAGGGAAACACTCTCTCGCGTGATGAGACACGCTTCGTTCTCGAGTCGCGCGTCGCGATCGCCGGCACGAGTCTAATCGAGCATAACGAGGTTATCTTCGTACCATTTATGTAACGGATGACGTCGTACGTTGTTACCTGAACGTACAATAGGTGCTCGGCATCGACAACGCCCTTCGCTTTATGAATCGTTCACTGATCGCACGACGGCGCGCCGACACGCTGCTCACACTCGACGAAGTGCTCGATCTCCATCGCCGACTACTCGGCCACGTCGACCCAGTCGAAGCCGGCCGTTTTCGCTCAACGCGCGTGTACGTCGGCTCGTTTGCTCCCTGCCCACCCGCCGAGATTCCCGCGCAGATGGACGAGCTGTTCGCGTGGCTCAACGCTGACTCGACGCTTCTTATGCATCCGATTGAGATCGCAGCCATACTTCACTACCGGTTCGTCTTCATTCATCCGTTCGTCGACGGGAACGGACGCACCGCACGATTGCTCATGAACTGGGTTCTTATGCAAGGTAATTAAACGATTATTAAGTCGAGATAGCCACTTGAGTGTTCACCGAACATTGTGTCTTTGCTTGTAGCGGGCTATCCCCCAATCGTGATACGGGTCGAGGATCGCTTGGAATATTATGTAAGCGTTTCTTCGTCTTTCCACTTGCGATGGTTTCGAAAATTCTCTTTTTGCTTGCTGTTACGCACAGGAGACACTGAAACTCGCTAACGACGGCGATCTCCGGCCATTCGTCCGCTTTATCGCACGCGCCGCCGATCGCACATTGAACGAGTATCTCGTCGCGGCACTCGAGAACGCACGCAGCCTTATTCCGCAACTCGAGTCGCAGACTATGACGCTGAGCAGCAAGACGCTTGTCATTCAGACACCAGCTGGTGCAGAGGAGAACGCCGCGTTTCGGGAACGCTAGCTGGCTGGCTTTCTGTCTAACTCGTCCGATCGACATTCGATTCTATCGCGAAACCCGGATGATTTTTCCGGACTAGTCTCATTCCTTGTGTATCCATTCGGTGATGCTGCTCTCTGTGATATCGCGTTCAGCGTTTATGTATTGTACAGTGTTCATATGTACTGTACGTATAGTATGTAAGCAGTCGCAAGCATCGCTAGTTTATCGGACAGATCAAAGTTGCTTCGATTTTTGCATAATCGAACGTTTATTATCTTGTTGGAGAATAAGCGGATTGATTGGCTCTATACGTGTGTAATTACAAGCCGGTATATCTTTCTGAGGTCTATGTACGATAATATTTAGGTGAGGTGGATTTTAACTATGGTCACGTTCGCCTCAGGCACGATGGCAACTCATATCTCGGTGTTGTAGTCCGGTCGTGGAACGATCAGGCGTGATTGACGAAGCTGATCCTGCGAATGAAAAGATGCTAGGTTTTGTACAGATTCGCTTCAGGACAGATAGCCTACGTGCTATAAGAATAACAATGTAAGCAAGCAAATTAACTGGAGAATATGCGGCAGCCATGTTGAATTCTCGCTTGCTTGCATTGTCGTTACATGGTTATTCTTATAGCACACGGCGGTAGGGAACGAAAAATTATAAGTGGATTATGGTATAGAAGGTGGCGTACTCGAGTGAGCAGTTGAATGTACGTGTACGGAACGAATCCGACATCTCCGGCGACATTTGCACACTTCCACCAGCGTTTTCGATCGTCGAGGACCTGCGGGTATACTATTTATGAGTATTGGTCGCAAGTGGGAGGGACCGTGGTACCTCGACATGTTCGCCTTTGAAGACTGTCAACTCTCTGTGGTTGCGTCCAACTCGATCCTGCATGATGCGACCGACGACGGCGCTTCGTGTCTGCAGGTCTTGCAAGAACGCGATCTGACGTCTTTCTCGGCGGTAGTCGCCGGCTGACTGAAAATGCAGTCAAATTTGAGCACGACCGTCAAAGGACGCACAAGACGGCAGGGGAAAAATAATAAAAATATTAATTTGCGCTATAGTTAATTCATATTGCAAAAGATGCTGTTTTGGCTTCGCTGATTTACTTACGTACCTCGCCATTTGTGTCGAAATCGTTGGCAAACGGGCTTCCGAATGTGACCCTCTGCATTTATGACAAGCACGAGATATCAGTATTTCATCGGGATATCAGTGAGTAAAACTGAAGGATCTCCAACTACTCAGTCACGTCGACCTCATCTCACACTAGATATTTCATACATTACTCTGGATTCGCATGCGCAATATACGTACTCTGCGATCGTCGTATAGATAATCCATCCTGGCGTCTCCGTTCATCGCACTGTCGCTGAAACGTTCACTTCTCATTAGCTTTTACTCACGACCACTCTGTTCCTTTCCATACGTACTGTTGGTGTGCTGGCGCAAGAGCTTTATCTGCTGCATTAATGGCTTTGCATATCGGGCAGTCTTTGCACGTCGAAGGATGAGCTCGACGGGGAGGATAATCGGCCTGTTGTTGATCATCGTATCGTCTCTCTGCAAGTCATATGTCTGTAAACAGTTTACTCGGATCTCTTGCCGCATCGTTTTGTCGGTCGCGGACCATCACCCATCAGTGTTTTCCTACATCTTCATACATACGTTGCAGCCGTCGCAGGTCGTTCATGTACGGTTCAGTTCCTTCGTAGTCTGGCACCGGAATAGCCGGCACGAACTGAGGCAACGGCGAGTACGCAACGGGTCTGTACGTGGGTCTGTATGGTGGCTGTGAGTTCTTCGGGTTCGCGGCTTGAAAGAGCGGATGATACGAGTAGTAGTCGACAGGTGGTGACTATAAATTATGGGAGGTGATGGAATTTCCCATTTTCACGTTGATTCTCATCCTTACTCGTGGTCTTGCAGCCGAGACGCTCGTCAAGTCCGTCGCCGGATAGTCTTTTGGAGGAACAAAATACGCTTCATTCATCTTTTTACGGAATCTTCAATCGGCACTAGCGTCAGCTTTCATCCACTTGTAGAGGCGCTGTTAGCAGTTGTGAGCACACGAAGCGTCAACCCAAAGTAAAGTTCACCTTTACCGTCACTTGTCGGGCTGATAACGAACCGTGTTCGACACCTACGCAACCCAACCTCGTCGTCTACGTGCAGTCGTGCGTCGTCACTAAGGTGCTGCTTACAAACTGATTCCGTAACACGGTGCGTGTAATAAAAACTGTACATATACCACCTCACTGACGGCACACCCTTGATTGTAAGGGCGCATGAAAGAGGTGCACCAGCTGCTTGTAAGCAGCATTGGGGCTAACTATGTGTGGCTTAGCTTCTAGCACATATGAAGTCGCAATGTAAATTAGCTCAATCGGGTGAAACTGAACCCTCGAGTTTTTCAATGTAATCATAACGATTTTTCGCTCTCGGAAGCAATGCACCAGAACGAACGATCTTATCACCGAAGGTGCCAAGTACCTAGTATCTTCTTGCTATCCACTTCACACATACCGAAAGGTCGAGAACTGGTAACTCGTGAGAACTCACAATTGATTTATGCAGTTTCTACTAGACAGAATTAACACTGCATAGGCTTTTCGGTATATATCGCTGAAATATGATATTATGTGTTCCTCGATTGTCACAGTGCCATTCATCTATACCAGTCAACAAGCCTCATCGTCGATTTCACACTAAACAAATCGTAATTACAAGCAAGTCGATTCCTTCATCAACATTTCAGTGACACAGCAAGATTCGTGATAAGCAGACGATCTGCATCGAATCGAAATACGTTGATAGTTCGAAGGTTCACTGCGTGCTCCTCACATTCGATCACTGACAATAAGTTTTCTGAAGAAATTTCACTTCGACGATTCCGAAAAACTTCCATTTCGACTGTTCGGCAGAACTTCTACTTCGAAGATTCGGAAGAACATCGTTCGGAAGAACTTCACTTCGACGACATGGAAAGAAGAACTTCCACTTCTACTATTCGGCAGAACATTTCGACGATCCGGAAGAACTTCCACTTCGCGAGAACTTCTAGGCTTTTAGATATGTTTATAGCACATTCTGCGCAGAAAGCATTGAGTGCAGCATCGGTATTCCATGTGCTGTAACGCACAGACACAGTATAATCTTTCAGAAGCTTTGCTTTAATACATCCATGTTCGCATTGAAAATTTCGCAGTGCACGTGCGAAAAGTTGGCGTGACGAAGGAAAGTAATATATTTAGAGGATTATCAAGGGTTATAGTTTGATCACAGATTTGTGTAATGAATGCAAGGACAGAACAATTTGAAGTGGTAAGCATGCGGGCGATGTTGTAAAATGTAAATGTCGAACGAGATTTTTTTAGGTTGTTGATTATCGACAAGTTGAAGAAGCTGTTGCCAGTTAGTGCGATTGTTTTGTTTACTAGCTGCGAATACAGTAAAGTCGAACAAGTAGTTGTGCTTCATAAAATAATGGTTTTAGGCGTTTTTCACACGCTTCTGTTGCATCGAACTCTCGGAAAGGTTAGTATGATGTTCCTCTTGCTTAGTCATCTACTGTTACAGTTTACATCTTGGCTGTGTATTTAGTTTAACTACAAAGCAGAAGAGAGCTACTCAATCGGCACTGTTGGCACAGAAGACGTCGACTGTGACCAACTTGATTTGACTTATGTGCGTACGTAACGTAGTGTACATTGATTTTTTCCGAGGTGTACTGCTGTTTTCATGTTTCGTTTTATGAGTGAGCTGCAGTGTATAGGTAGGCGGCGTAGTGTAGTTTTGCATTGGAACGAAAAACTGCGCGCATATGTGCACATGTGACAGAGTACTATTGGTGATATCGAGCTCAAATGCAGTGCACACTTATGCACGGTACTTATGTACACTAACTTTTGGGCAAAATCGATTTTTTTCGATTTTGATTTTCAAAATCAATACGAAAATCAAAATTGGACAATGTGACTACTCATGCCGTACTCACAAGACACTGCGAAGGTATTGTCTAGCTATTTCGTGGCATACGGTTGTGGTTTGCGTCGGCGGCATGACTGCTCATGGTAAAACAAGAGCGCCATGGAGAAAAGATAGCTGATTGGTAATTTTCGGAAAATTTCGTTTTTCCATGTTTAGCATCATTTAACCACTCAGTGCGATTTTGAAAGTTTTTGCAATTTTTTCCACTCAGAGTTTGAGTTTCAAAATCGGAAAAACTCAGTGTTTTGAATTTTTCAAAATTCATTCAAACTATTACAGGTTCGGGTAAATTCCGTCGACTTGAATGATTACGTACGACAAGAGATCGCGTCTTTCCGCGATGCACTTCGCACACAAGAGTCGTCTCGGCAACAAGGCCAGGTATGTTGTTCCTTGCATCGAGCACAGTACTTGATGTGTTTTCAGCACGACGTGTATTTATGAGTTTTTGGCTAAAATTTCGTCTTTAATTCTGCAGATAACACTCGAGTTTTACCAGAAAAAGCGACGACAATGGCAGGTGCTTGGCGAAGAATCAGTTCCATGGGAGGTTTGGGCACTCAACCTCGACGTCCAGCCAACCGATGATAGTGGTACGGTTTGTACACAGACGAGTAGTGTCACCCAACGATTACAAACCTGCGTTGCAGAGCGGCAAAAGCTGCGCGAATGTGCAAGCGAGTCTCTCTCTGAAATAATCCTTAACGTCTGTGCGTGTGTTAACCGCCCGCAACAATTCGTGCCGAAGATGCCAACGCAGTCTGATTTGCAGCTCGTTTTCGAAACGCGCTTTTCAGATGTACAACCGTACTTGTGTAAGGTGCGATTGGGAACGGTTATTCTGTGTGAGCGATACCGTTCGGTATATGGAGGACAGTATGGTGAAACATTGATTGGCACATGATTAGAAGATTTTACTGCGTACTACGTAAGTACATAGTACTGTGTCATATATTGATTGGTTCTGCGTTTTAGGTTACGTTACATACAGTACGCAGATTTATGTTATATATTCGTATACATTATATATTATACATGATGTATTATATATGTATATTATATATTCATTATGACTGCACACAATGTACGACGTATTTTACGCATGCATTGTAGTACGCAGTTCAAACTTTTGTGGGTCATGCATTGCGCATTTAACGCGAGCAAGCGTACGTTCACTGACAGCATGCTTTTGTGTTTAGATCAGGTATCGCATCATGTCGAGCGTCCCAGGTGCCGCTGCATCATCGTCTGGTGCGGTCGCGATGTCGCCGACTGGCGGCGGCGGTGGCGCTGCATCGGCGGTGAGCTCTACAATGAAGAAGCTTTTCGGCCAAACACTTTCGCTCTGATCTTCATTGACTGCCGCTCTGCACGCCAGACATGCTCTCTTCTATTTCTTCCCGTTGACGGGCGACTGCTTTCAAACAGGCTGCAATGTGATTTTGTTTTTTTACCGTCCTCTCGCCATCAGTCTCGTGTTCGACGGTGAGATTAGAATGTTGAGTTCGAGCAAATTTTATCCTCCTGTATGCAGTATACAGTACATTTTAATGCTCTCATTCGGCAGCTTCTATCTCCGCGGTGCGCATGCAATGCTAGTTCTTTCTGTGGTTGACACCGTTTGCGGTTGCACGACTGTTTCTGATGAAAAATGTTCGTGCATTCGCTTGTTGTGCAGCTTGCATGCGCGACATTGTCAGCTGACTGAGTCATCGTACATGTATTATACGTATCGATTCGACTTTGTTTTTGCTGCGCGTGTTCGCCGGCCTAGCTGGTCGGCGCACAGAGTCTTCTTCCACAGTTCTAGAGTTAGATTCGCCCACATTTGCAACGGAAACCTTTACATATTCGCACGTGCGATCGGCTTATTTTTGGCGTTTAGAGCTATTACTGTCGTCTACAGCGATCGCTTCGACGCTGATAAAGAGCAACCATGGTATATTTTTTGGACGACAAGACGAGTGTTCTTTGATGGACTTTTCATGTGTTCCAGAGTAATCTTGGCGCAGCAGCATCGAGCGGCAACTGGTCGGAGCCACCGAGCACGAGTAACGGCGAAGTACAGCAAGGCGATGAGAAAGTGTCGAAGTTGCGCGCACAAGTCGAGGATGTGAAGAGCGTCATGGTGGAGAATGTTGAGAAAGTGCTTGCACGTGGAGAACGGCTTGATGAGCTTGTTGACAATGCGGCGAGACTTGAGGAGTCGGTAAGAGCAGTGGTGGAATTATAACTGAGTGCTTTTCTTGTTATGTACTGTATGTATAAGAACTGTGTTTTTCAGTCGGCCTCGTTTCGAAGCACTGCGCGTCAGGTCCGCACGCACATGTGCATGCGCAATGCGAAGTGGACGGTGTGCATCGTGGTTGCTGTTGTGCTCATCATTACGACCCTTGTCCTTGTCGTACTTCACCTAGTACATGTGATCTAAGCGAGAATAGACCACTCATTTGCACTGATCTGATTTATTTTATGTTATGCTAATGCTGTTCTTCAGCTAGTCTGATCTACTGTATGCTTAGTACTCATGGTTTCACTTGTGAATGACAGAGTTTGTGTGATAACGCCATAACAACCTTGTGATAGATAGTACATAATTTTATTTTGAACATTGTTGGATGCGTTTTTCTTCACCGATAACTCAAATGAAGTTGCGCGTTTTGGTTGGGTATTTTCGTTCTTACTTGCCGTGTTTTTGAATACTTTGCTGTCTGTACACGATCTGTACTAAAATGTTTGATTGTACGATATGTTGACTGACCTGCTCCAAATTATGGCATGGCTTGAAATGGATTACGGGCGTATCGATGTGGCATATGCAGACTTGATTGTATCCGTGTTCTGCGCAACATGTGTATTTTGATACTGAGGACGAGCTGACATCCGATGTAACCTGCTCTGCTTTCAGCTACAAGCTCAGTCATTGATAATCGTGGTGATTGTTAATAAAAGATGCGGTGGTTCATAATTGTCAGTGGAACTTTATCCGATCTTGTACAGGGCTTTATCAGATGGCTACATGGATACTGCAGGGCCGGATAGAGTGAACATCTACTGCTAGTACACTACAATTTTATAGCAGCTAACAGAAGGTGATCGGGAGGACTGTTTAGACTACGCCTACGATTGCGAGCTGGGGCGGTTGAAACAGCTTACATTACTTAATGCTAATGTAGTTTGCAGTCCGGAGCGGGCGTGCTGGGTAAGCGTGGGGAAGCCGATAGCTAACCGCTGATTAAGCGCTAATCGCATTACACTACAGTCAGCAAACCTGTCCTTTGATATGGAGTTTGTGGTTGTCGGCTAGTCGAGGAACCGCTCATAGTGTGACGGAGGTATTATGTTCAGTCGCAGATGTAGGCCTCAAACGGAATGAGTAAGGTATTCTCGGACACAAAGTTAGCTTGAACGGTCAATCATTCTGGCAGCGGGAGTCTTAAAGTATGCCCACTAATAATTACTTCGCTGCGAGTCCTACCGTGAGGGAGCCCAATATGCCGATGCTCGTTTACAGTCGGTCAAAAGGGGAAGAGAACGCCAATCGTTTAATAACTGCTGTCCAGTCTGCCTGCCTTCGCTCCATGCTTCAATTTCGCCTCTCTTTCCCAACTCTGTTCGCTATCACCACTCTCCGCCCAAACTCTATTTTTCCTGTTTTGATAACGTACATGTGCCACTTCACAGTACGAAAAATTTCGACTTTTCCTGCGTATTGGCTAAAGCGCGCGCGTTTGAACGGTGGGAGTCGCTTAAGCTAACTTTGTGACCGATAATACGTTACAGCATAGCTTGAACTTCGACGCTGTACCCTTCCACGTAGAATCAATGATTGCTACTTGGGTAAAACAGTTTGGAAGTTTAAACCCAGTTTCCGGCTCCAGTGTGGCCTTGAGCCGCCGATTGCGTGGGTTTCTAATATCGATAGAAATTTCAAGAAAACAACCAAATTAACAACGATGCGGTGTGTGGACAACAACCTGCCACTGGTCCCCTTTGGACCAGTGAGTAATTTTTGCCCGGAAATTTCCAGTTTTGGTTCAACAAATTCTGCGAATTCACGAGGAGTTTGATAAATTTTACCGCTCTGTTTCTTTTCTAGCATGTGACTGTAACTTGAGAGTTGTTCTTTTGGCTGGCTGGTGCTATGTGGGGATTGTTCATATGTGCTCGAAGATTATCGCGTTTGTTTTTTGTGTATTGTTTTGTTTATGCCAGTCTATTAATCAATCGTTTATTGTTTTTAGGTATCTTCGTTGGTTACCGATTAACGATTAGGATAATTTAGTTCTTGAATTCCGGTGATTTTCTCCTCCGGTCGCTCCCTAGGAAAAATGCATCGAGCTAAGGTCTTGGCGTCGTTACCAAAGCGATTTGTGTCGCCGCAGAGGCTTTTGGCGAATCGCAGTGCTCGCCCAATAATAACGTTGCAGCAGAAGCGGCTTGTTGCACAAGTCGCCGCCGAACCCTTCTTGAATGGAACGTCGTCTGTCTACATCGAGGAAATGTATCACGCCTGGCTGGAGGATCCGGCAAGCGTGCATAAGGTAGCTTTTGCGCACGAGCGAATAGGCGAAGGTATACTTTTGCGGACGATTAATTTTTCATTTTCACGTCTTCTTGTAGAGCTGGGATTCATTCTTCCGCAGCGTCGACTCGAATTTACCACCGGGTCAAGCATACGTTTCGCCACCATCGCTAGTTCCGCTCCGTCAGCAGCGGCCATCACCATCCACTTTAGGCGCCCTCGCGCCAATCGACGAACGAGCAATTTCTGATCATCTGAGCGTGCAGCTTCTGATTAGGAGTTTTCAGGTTTGTTTGTGTCGCTGGAGAACGAATAACGAACTGTAAGAGGACGCACTGCAACGGCGAAGCTATTTAGGCTCGTGGTCATAATATTGCGGACCTCGACCCGCTGGGAATCAACAGCGCGGACCTCGACGACACAGTCCCGCCTGAGTTGGAGCTTGCAACCTATGGCCTTTGTAAGGGTCACGGATTAGTTATTGTTTTGTATAGTGTACGTATTTCTCATAGAGTGCACGATGTGTTGCATTGTCTGTGTGCGTTTGTACAAATATTAGGAAGAAGTGCCGAATTATTTTACAAAAATTTTCGTTTTTTTCTTAGCTGAAAAGGATTTGGATCGTGAGTTCCTTCTCCCAAAGAACACCTACATTGCTGGAAACCATACACACCTTACATTGCGGGAAATTCTAACGCGTCTCAAGGTTAGTTTTGTTAGTTTTAATTCATCTGTGTTTGCGCACTTGTATCTCTCCTAAACTTGTGTACTGTACATACTCTGTCTACTTTACGTATGGTAGAAAACGTATTGTGTCGTTGATTAGTTTTTAAGCGTTTTATGTATTCTTTGTCATAGAAAACTTACTCGCACCATATCGGCGTCGAGTATACCCACATTGCCAATCTGGAACAACAGAACTGGCTACGAGAGCGCATCGAGGCCCCGAAAGCGATGGAGCTAACTCCGCAGCAAAAGAAGGTCCTTTTCAAGCGCCTTATTCGCTCAACAAAGTTCGTTTTTGACCTTGTAATGCCGTTCTCTCCATAAAACCCATACTTGATGTGCTTACAGATTCGAGGATTTTCTCGGCACCAAGTGGAAGTCGGAGAAGCGCTTCGGTCTTGAGGGTTGCGAGGTGCTTATTCCAGCGATGAAGCAGATTATTGATCGGGTTTCGGAACTTGGGGTTGACACTATTATTATTGGAATGCCGCATCGGTAAGAGTTGTTGTGATTGGTGTGAGCTCTGTTGGTGTTTAATCGAATCAAGACTCAACTTTGCATGCGTTGATTTGCTTTGCAGAGGTCGGCTCAATGTACTCGCGAATGTTGCTCGACAGCCGCTCGAATCTCTATTTACGCAATTCAGTTTATTGGAAGCTGCTGACGAGGTAATGCAAGGCAGGAAAAGTAGCTGTATGCACTATACAGTTTACAGAATATCATATGTGGACACGTACTCTTTTGTGTCTAGGGATCCGGTGATGTAAAGTATCATCTCGGTGTGTCGATTGAACGTATGAATCGTCAATCGGCTAAAAACGTGAAAATATCTATCGTTGCCAATCCGTCGCATCTTGAAGGTTTCGTTTGTTTCTTTGTCATTTTTGATGTTTTTGACGACTAAGGCAACTTACGTTTTGTATTCTAGCGTCAGACCCGGTTGTACAAGGCAAAACTTTTGCCGAACAATTCTATCGTGGGGATAAGAAGGGCGAAAAGGTATAGTGTAGTTCGTGAATACAAATGTGTATACGTACTGTATGTACTAGGAACAGGCGTGTGCGCTTTTCTTTGCCCGAAAAACTTGAGGACACACTTGCAACTCTAGCAATTGTCTTTTTATCAATCGTAGGTGATGTCGATGTTGCTGCACGGCGATGCAGCGTTTGCGGGTCAGGGCGTCGTCTACGAGACGATGCATCTTAGCGAGTTGCCGGCGTACACGTGTCATGGAACTATACACATTGTTGTCAATAATCAGGTAGGTTGTATGTATTTTATACAGTCTGTACTTTGTGCATTTGCTATAAATATTTATGATCTAGATTGGTTTTACGACGGACCCTCGATTCTCGCGTTCTTCGCCGTACAGCACAGACGTTGCGCGTGTCGTTGGTTGCCCAATCTTTCACGTCAATGGGGACGACCCAGAAGCAGTGATGCACGTTTGCAATGTCGCTGCGGAATGGCGTCAGACGTGGCATCGGGATTGTGTTATCGATTTGGTACGTGCTTTCTTTACGCCTAAAAGTAGTTTGCTGTCGTCGTTGGATGGGAAACTAGTTTAATCTTTATCGCAGGTTTGCTATCGTCGCCACGGGCATAACGAGCTCGACGAACCGGCGTTCACACAACCGCTTATGTATCAACGTATTGGACAAACGGCACCTGTTCTCATGCAGTACAAGGACAAAATTCTTAAGGACGGGATCGCTAACGAACAATATGTCAAGGTAGGGAATGTTGTGCAGGATTACTATCGTGTTTGTGTATAATACTTTATATTGGTCTTTGTCCAGCTTGTACGTGCGCAGAGTGTGTTTCTACGCATGTTCACTTTGTATAGGAAGAGATGGAGAAGTACGGACGCATATTGGAGAACTCGTACAAGAATGCGTCGAAGGAGACGTTTGTTCGTAATCGTGATTGGCTCGATTCACCATGGGATGGTAAGTCCCAATTTATGTAACGTATTTCTTATTCATTATGGGATTTGCTCTTGTTCTAATATTGAGAGGCCAGCTCGGCAGTTACTCAGAAGCTTGATCTTGCTTATTACTTGTAGATTTTTTCAAGTTTCGGGATCCGCTCAAGATTCCCGACACGGGCGTCGCGGAAGACGTTTTGACACATATTGGCAATAAGTTCAGCTCGTATCCGGACGATTTTAATATTCACTCGAGTACGTTATTTTGGTAGGGAATTTTTCTGCCATTTTAGAAGGCAAAATTTTTGCGAAATTATCTCTACTCTGATCGATTCGTTATTGCGCAGTTACTGTAACACGTATTTCGACAATTTTTAATTTGTTTTATTTTTATTGGCTGTTGCAGAGTCTATTTGTTGAATTTTGTCTTTTTCACATCTTTTTCATTGATGGGCTAATATTTCTTCGGGGAAATCGCTGAGGCGTAAAGTGCGCTCCTCCGTTGAGATGAGCAGATCTATTTACTTTACAGTGCGTATTGAACGCTTTTTAATTAAAAATTACGTATAGAACTGAAGCGAACGATGCACATGCGTCAAGAGATGGTGAAGAAACAGGAAGCGGACTGGGCTTTTGGCGAGGCGTTCGCGTTTGGCACCATTCTTCACGAGGGAATGCACGTACGCCTCAGTGGGCAGGACGTTGAACGTGGGACGTTCTCACATCGACATCACGTGCTGCACGACCAGAAAATTGATAGGAAGGTTTACCAGCCGTTGAACGATCTGTGGCCGGATCAGGTGGGGACCTGACTGATTTTATGTACTCTACGTTGTGTTGTATGGGGACTTTTACGGTATGCTCGTGCCTTGCGTATAGTGAGCTGTACACAGCAGGCAGTGTGATATAAACATTGCACAATGTACAGTTTATATTGCGGGCTTAATTTGCAGGCTCCTTATACGGTGTGCAACAGCAGCTTGAGCGAGTACGGCGTTCTTGGCTTCGAGCTTGGCTTTTCGATGGTCAATCCGAACTCGTTGGTCATCTGGGAAGCGCAGTTTGGCGACTTTAGCAACACGGCACAGTGCATAATCGATCAGTTTATCAGCAGGTAGTGCATGCTTTGTATTACGTACTGCATAATACACTACTGTACATACAGTACATACTGCTTCAATTGAAAGCATACTGCAACTTTCTATGGTTTCTTTGCTAGCGGTGAGTCGAAATGGATTCGTCAGACGGGTCTCGTTCTCCTCCTCCCCCACGGCATGGAAGGCATGGGCCCTGAACATTCATCGGCGAGAGTCGAGCGTTTTCTACAAGGCTCTAACGACGACGAAGAATACATGATTGTACGGAAGGATGAAGATATTTAAAAGGGTTAAAACACATGTTCGGTTCTTTTGTGGTTTAGCCCGAAGGTCCGACGTTCGAAGCGCAACAGATCTATGACTCGAATTGGATTGTCGCGAATTGTACGACGCCGGCTAATATCTTTCATATACTTCGGCGGCAAGTTACCATGCCGTTCAGGAAACCGGTGGGAGATAATATCGGTTGGTGATTGAGTGGTGCAATGTTTTCTTCTTTGCAGCTTATTATTATGTCACCGAAGTCGCTTTTGCGACATCCCGATGCGAAGTCACCTTTCTCCGAGATGGCTGAAGGTGAGGGCATAGCTTGTTTGTGCGAGGAAATTTATCTTTTCTTTGCTCGCCAAGGGACGCGATTTCAACGCATGATTGGTGAAAATGGCCCGGCGAGCAAGAATGGAGATAAAGTCAATCGACTCGTATTCTGTTCGGGTAAAGTCTTCTACGAGTTGGCGAAGGCGCGGCAAACTAGTGGTCTTGATGAGACGGTTGCGATTGCTCGTATCGAACAGGTTCGTATGGTGGATGTACTGTACGTGTACTACGCGTTACAGTGTACAGGATGCAATGAGGCGTAGCTGCTAGAGGGCGCCAGGGACGGCAACTCATTTCTTTTGGCTCCCAGTGGGGGAAGAGCTGATGTATGAGCACCAATCCAAAAAAGATTTTTATGCTCTTGCATGTGCGTACAACGTGTACTGTACGTATATGTTGATTGCTTTTAGATTAGTCCGTTTCCATACGACCTCGTGCGCAAGGAGGTGGCGAAGTATCCGAACGCGGAGCTCATTTGGTGTCAGGAAGAGCACAAGAACATGGGCGCTTGGTCGTATGTGCAGCCACGTTTCGAGACGGCGATGAAGGGTGTTCATGGCAAGACGATCAAGTGCGTACTGTGTACTAGTGGGGAATTATTGAATGAGGAATCGGCTCTGGGCCGTGCTAGTGTAGCATTTTATGCTTCGGTATTTTCGATGATGGTAGTTAGCAGCGAGTTGCTCCATATGCGTACAAGTTGTGTACTGTACGTACAGTATATACGTATGCGTGTACAAAGAATGGTTCAAACCGCTAACTGCGATTTGACCCTACTTGTTCAGATACACTGGCCGTCTTCCGAGTGCCTCGCCGGCGACGGGCAACAAGTTTCAGCACTACGCCGAGCAGAAGAAGGTGCTACTCGATGCGTTAGACCTGAAGAAACTTCGAGGCGACGATGCTCATTGAGTGGAAGACTAGCGGCCTAGTGCCGAGAATGGCAGCTGGATCATTTCGGTTTCTTTGATCCCTTCTAATCTTTCCTCGATCGAACAGCAAGCACCTACTTGTGCCGTATAGCTTGTAAGTTAACTTATTGGCGATTGAGCAGCGTTTTAACTGACTGAACGTTGTCGTGCCTCGCTTGCTCGCTCTTCGTTGCACCTTTCTTTACCGTTGGATTAGATGAGTCCCACTTGGCGTAGTGTGGCCGTGTTTGTCTCGAGCAAATGTATGAAACATGTGGAATACGTAGAACTCGGTCTACCTGGTGTGTTCGTACTATTTTTGTGTTCGCTGGACGATCACCATAGTGCGCGTATGCATTGCATATACTGTACGTACAATAGGTGTTAGTCTTCTGCATGCATACGAGAAAACTTCTTGCAAGAAAAGCGCGCTCTTGGTGGAATATTTATTAGATTTGCAGAGCCGCTGCATAACTTTGTTCTCTCTTTTGTTGTTTTATCAAAAGAGGTCTTGTTCGTCGAGATCTTTGGCTGATTGTACCTGCACGTGATTGTCCATAGATGTACTATACACTGCAGCTGTTAGAAGTGTCCTGGTGGGTTTAAATCTCGCCGCTGTGTCGGCTTTGCTGGACTTCCTTTGGTGATCAACGCGGTATTGTTTGTGATTGATCTGGCTACTCGACTAGTTGGTGTAGATTGTTTCGCTTCCCCGGTCGAGGTTCGTGCGCTGTACTCAATTTATGTTGGCGCGTTCCTCGTCTGCTTGTCCTTTTTCGGTTTCCCCTCTTTTGTGTCATATTTTGACGGCTTTACGGCTTACCAACCATCCTGCCCTTGAGTGCGGCCGAAAGCCTACAGATGGACAGAAAACCATCGTGTGTTCTGTTTGCGGTGTCTTTTAGCTCGTTCTCCATAGATTCGTCAAGCAGCGGAGTGTGCCCGTTT
Source organism: Prismatolaimus dolichurus (assembly GCA_034691745.1). Classification (NCBI taxonomy): domain Eukaryota; kingdom Metazoa; phylum Nematoda; class Enoplea; order Triplonchida; family Prismatolaimidae; genus Prismatolaimus; species Prismatolaimus dolichurus. The sequence continues at coordinate 16,659 of JAQGBB010000618.1, forward strand.
GGAGCTTACGTGTTAGCATCTAGCCTCTTGTGCAGTGAAGTTGGAGGTACACAGGCGTCACTCACACTGATTGTGTCTGTACAGTGTGCGTTTGTATAGTGATCGAATGTGTAAGCACCTGTTGCATGCATTTTACTTAGCGTTTGTGTTCCTCTCGAAGCGATTGTCTACTTCTGCGTTCTCCTGTTAGGAAATTAATGTCAACAGGAACTAGGTGTTTAATGTTTTAGCTTGTTCGAATTACATCAGTCAGTTTGGTAATAAAGAGCTACGTCACCTCGCTCGCTGTTTTTCTTGCGTGACTATGCACCATCTACGGTATCTAAAGGGTGGGCCATAAGATGTAAGGTGGTGTCGATGGTCGATTTATGTTTGATACTCGTTTTCACGAACGCCTCAACCGATTCCAGAAATTCCAACAGAATAGGAATCACAAGAATTTTCTCGATAAAACACCGTTGGAATTTCTGGAATCGCTGAGGCGTTCGCGAAAACGAGTATCAAACGTAAGTTGACCAGCGACACCAGCTTATCACTGTCACCCAAGTCGGTGCGCAAATAGTCCTTATATGGTCAAGAACATTGCAGGTGCATAAGCGATGCAGAAAACCCGTAAACTTATTTTTAAGGACCTTTTACGCACCTGTAACGTTTCTTGACCATATAGGGACTGTTTCCGGACCGACTTGGGTGACAGTGTATGGGCCACCCTTTAGCAACTATGCATGAACTGCATACACAACGTCTTCAAGTTCGTTCATGCGTTTATTGCATTTGCTGCTTATAAACACAACAAGGAGTGAGAATCACAATCGCGCGAACATGCGCGCTGAGATGCCACTGCAGTAGCAGAGAATTTTTCTTCAAACAATCGCACAATTGAGACATCAAAACTAGTGGCATACTAAATCAGACACTAATAGGTGTACAGCAGCACACATCTAGCTTTGGCATCAGCGGGGCGATCGGCGAAACAGCAAAACTGGCCTCATTCAGCAAATAAAAAGCACTATTTCCTCATGCAAAGCATCGCATGCATAACATAACGTATGTACTGTACAATCAAGA
>JAQGBB010000619.1:0-17721 GCA_034691745.1 Prismatolaimus dolichurus
TGTCACCCAGCTGAATAGCAGCTCTGTGAATGTCACGCTAAGTTGGTTTGCTAATGTCACCCAGCAGCAGTGTCCGACTACTGTAAATAATTCATTCATAGCAAAGGCGAAGTTGAAAACTAGAAAATCAACGATGGTGTCGCCTTTCATGAACACTATATACTATAACTATATACTGCACATTTAGTGTTCATAAAAACGAGCGAAACAGGTTTTCGTATTACTCACGTGACGTACAACACGAAAAACGCAAAAGCTCCGCATTTCAAAAGAAAAAAATTTTGGAGTTGAAAACGGACAGCGCAACGTTGGCCTTGTCTGTTATGCCGTGGCACACTCCATTGGCCAGTTGGCACGTTCAAGTTCTTATATGGACCCCGGGGGATATTTGGGGAGACCAAGGGGAATTTTTATTATGAGGAGATGCCCTTTTCAGCTTGGGGACCAAGGCAAAAAATTCTTTGAAAAATTTTTTTTTTGAAATGCAGAGCTTTTACGTTTTTCGTGCTGTACGTCACGTGAGTAATACGAAAACCGGTTTTGCCCATTTTTATGGACACTAAATCTGCAGTATATAGTGTCCATGAAGGGCGACACCATCGTTGATTTTCCAGTTTTCAACTTCGCCTTTGCTATGAATGGATTATTTATTGTAGTCGGACACTGCTGCTGGGTGACATTAGCACACCAGCTTAGCGTGACATTCACAGATTTGCTATCCAGCTGGGTGACATTAGCAGAACAATTTAGCGTGACATTCGTACTATTGCAAAGATGCGCAAGACATGCTGAAATGTAGTTGTATTTTTGTTCTTTTTTCTTAATCCTCATGGTCCAGCATAACATTCTATGTCTAAAATGCTTTTTAACCATTTTTTTGCGTCAGTGGCCCTCGAGGATCGGTACATCCGACTTGTTCGATTTTATGTTTTAATTGACTTTATTTATGAAATATACTCTGCAAGAAAAAAATATTTAAAATCATCTAATGTATAAAAATAAACGCCATAAAATATAATCTAAATAATGGCATTTAATCGTAGAATACACTAGCGTTGCTATCTTTTAAGCTTTCAAGAGATTTGCGACTCACTGTGCGCATGCATGAGCAGAATTATACAAGAAAATTCATGGTGCAGTAGAAGCATCATCGACTTTCGTATTCTAAGTATCATTTTAGAGAAGATAATGAAAATCAGGAACACTTGCACTTAAATGATATTGAATCAGGTCCATTGTGTGTCTGCTGCAAAGTGCGACGTGATGCCTGGAATATATTTTGCAAACTCGTGCGTCGAATCCGAGCTTGCGTTTGCGCCAAGAACGAGAAAAGCGGAAATAGTCTGAAAACGCATAAAATGACGTTACGACTTTATTAGATGGGAGTTATCTGAGATCGCGCGTTGTCGTCTTTATGCGACGCAGCTTCTTATGTGCACTTTTTGCGCTTTCAGAAATGGTTGACCTTCAAGCCATTTCTCAACACGAGTAAAGTGCAACGTTTTGAATTACTCGCAATCAAAGTTTCAAGCTACCAATTTAGCCTCAATGAGCACACGTCTTCCTGTTGAACAGCGCCTATGCTGCTATCTAAAAACACGATAAACAAAAGTATCCAACCCGACTGATACTTCAGAAACAAAAAACAAATTTCACGAAACAGGAAATCTGCATCTACTCTCAAAATAATATGTCCGGTTTTTGTAAACTTTGGGACAAAAATTTTGTATAGAATTTTATTGAAAGCGGAAGTGGTTCTACTTTAATTAGATTAAAAATGAGCTATGGCACAGTACAACAAAACGACTCATAGCCGCTCAGTGATCGTCAGAGATTTTTGATTTTCCGGTGCACCCTGCACCTATCTACTTTAGATGTACGACTGAAAATGAAAGTGTAGTAATTAGACTTACTGAGCACAAAATGTTGTGCCTGAAACGTCCACGAAACTATAGCCTTTGGCTTCTTAATTATCTAAGTGAACAGAATAAATGAAGCTACTCTGGCTTACTATGTTTCGACATGGACTATACGTTAGTAGACAGTGTGCGGAGCAAAATGGGCTTCAATTTTTTTGCGAATGATACGGAGACTCATCGCAAGAGATGTTCCGGGTTATCTCCGTCGTTATTCTCGCTTCCATCGATGCCGCAAACGCCGCTGTTGTCGTATCCGATCAGCAATCACCACTACCGTTCATCTCGCTCGCAAATGCGTTGCCCATTTTTCGAGACACCGCGCTCAATGCAAATGGCACAGTCACAGCTCGACTCCGTGATCGGCCACCTCGGCCACACCGAGAACAGCGACGCATTCGAGCTCAAGGATGGATCGATGAGCGGGGTCAAAGGGTCAAAGAGCGCAAGGTCGAATCGCTGACAACCGGCCGCACCTGTCGCGGTGCGGCGATGGTCGATGATCTTATTTCTGTGGTCAGTGGTGTGTGGTTCAGGCGAATCGAGCGAGTACTACGTTGTTTCGAGCGAATCTTTTATTGCATTCTGCCTGGAAAGCGAAGCGCGTAAGCAAAAGGATAGCTTACTGGTCAGACAGAGATTACCCCCTTATTCCCTCGTATCCCCCCTTATCCCAGCCGATAAAGTTAGCGGACGGTGTCAACAACTTGCCAACAGTATCCGCAACTTGCCAAAGTATGCAACAACTTACCAATGGCATGGGAGGTTCCGGGGACAAAGCCCCCGAAATTTTTTTGTTTTTTGTTTTTATCGTTTGTTTGTTTTTCTCAGTAAGAGAGCAGGGAAAACGTTGCAAATAAACAAATCGTGGCCTCTTTTTCTCTTTGATTTCAGAAACGTCTATGCGCTTGTTTTTGTCAAAGGCAGGATGCACTTTCGGCCTTGCCGGTCTCCTTGTGCAACAAATTTTACAGGAAAGGGCTTCGCAATTTCTATGCACAGGTAGTCGCGCGTCAGTACCTGTAAATGGTCTCAGGCTACCCGGGTGTCACATAAAACATTTTTTGCACGTAACCATTCTAAAATATCACGACGCTTTCGTCAGGTGGCGAGTGATATCCTAAAACAAATAAATCGCAGGTGCCGCCTCAAAAAGTCATGTCCAAACCCAGTAAATGCAATTCAGGAATATTGCTCATGATTAGTCAATTTGTCTTTTAAAAGTGGTCAGAGCATAGACAAGTAAATCAACACCGCCGAAAAAGCGTCCTGCATTAAGACAAAAAAAACACAAGCACAAGAATTTGAAGCAAGAGGCCGCATTTGTCGCCGTACAACGTTTTCGCTCTCTTGTAGGAAAAAAACAGAAATTTAATTTTCTGGGGCTTCGCCCCCCCCCCCCCGAAACCCCACCACTGCCAAGTTATCGCCCATCCTCGGCACGTTGCCACCTACCGTGGGTTATTTTTGAAATCGCGGGATGTCTTTCTTTGTACTATTGGCAAGTTTCCAACTTGCCAATGGTATATCTGCAGTGCTCACATCGTCCGCTAACTTTTGTCCGCGAGAGATAGGGGGGGGGACGGGACAAGGGGGATAAATTTTATCTGACCACTTAGCTGTCCTGTTAATTTCGCTACGCTCCATGCAGGACGCAAAAGGTATTCTTGCTGTGGTTAGTGTTTCAGCTCAGCTGCAAGCCAGTGCAATATGTTATGACTTTTTGACTTTAGAAAGCCCGCAGACAGTCTGATTTTTAAATTGGATTGCAGGCGCGTAAAACCTCGTGGTAGAACACCCAACTATTGCAGAGTTGAAATTTGAGGGAAACGAGCAAAACAGATTAGCGTTACCGCACGCCGTATTCCCTGTACGTAGACGCACAGAAACCGTGCAAGTACGTATTTATTGCCTAATGTATGTGAATGTATGTGTTGGCATTATTCTTGTACCACTGCGCGGGTTTCAGCGATTTGCTGTTTATCTCTTCGAGACTGTTGTGCTTTGAGCTGCAATAGCCGTTTCAATTTATTTTGCAGTCATTTTGGCCATAAATTTGCTGATGAGTTTCTATATTTGTGCTGATCCTAATTTCCGTTTCGACTTTCATCTGATCAAGATGATCTAGCTTTTTAAAGACTCATGTTTTAAAACGGCTACTATAGTTTTTTAGTTACGGGATGCCGCCGACTTGGAGCGAGCACAGCAGCTGCCCACGAAATAAAGAACAACCTATTTCGGCCCCCGGACAGCGGTCAAAATATGAAAGAATTCTCAGACGTCTCTATGAATAGGCCCAATGCCTAGGCGATTACAACAAACTAAAATGTCTTTCTAACTGTATGAATTTTCAGAACTTATGAGTACTTTAGCGTGCAGTTTTATAGGAACGTTTTAGCTGTAATTTTGCTTCTCTATGCAACGTGATTAGTACAGTTTGAACATGGGCAATAAGAAAGCTACGTCAAGTCGAAGCCAATGAGATTTGGCACGTGACACGGGCAATAGGGAAGCCATCGCAAGTTAATAATAAGGTTGGTAAATGGACGGTCAAAACTCTTGCGATCCCCAGCCCCACGGCTCCCCATAGGGCCCCAGTTTTGACAATACCATGTCATACGCCACATACCAAATATGTCACACAGTATACCATATATTCATCATACGTTTGTCGCGCAGGCACAAATCGCTGAAAAGTAGTAAGGAAGCTCATTACTTTTTGGTCCGTCGGTCCGAGGTCGAAAAAGTAGCAAGGATGCACTCTTAATGCCAAAATTTCGCTGGTATTTCGAAAACCTCGAATGTGGTTGGGAATGACATTTGAAAAAATTTGCCCCATGGAGCCATGGAAAAGCTATTGCAGTTCACACGTTCACTGTTCAAAAAGTCACATCCTCCTCTGTCTTTTAGTGGACGCCTAACGCTATGCCTGCGACTACGGTATCGGTCTCAACAACAAAGGCATAGCATAGTATAATTTACTTTCTCACGAGCGACAATGATGTACAGATAAACAGAAAACGACGCAAAGTCCGCTCAAGAAAATACGGCGAATTATGGATGTTGTCGTTGGGTATCAGGTTCCGCAAGCTCAGCGGTGTATTGCGTAGAAATGCGACCGTGCAGTACGTACAATACGGCGTAATACCACGGAATGTGCAATGTAAAAAAGTCGAACGCGGCAGCGTGATGGTGTTTCGGGTATAATAACTCATCAACTCTTATGATTTTGACGCGTGAGCCTTGCGACACATAGACAAAGTCACGCGAAGGTATGTAATCTAAGAGATAGTAATCTTTTCATGAAAGCTGTACACCATCAATTATCGCACCATATTTTCTGTGGTGCATACTGCCTAGGGCCGAACTCTCCTGACAAGAACGCTGATTCTTCGATCTTTCAGCTCGGTGTTGATTACAGCCCTTTGTTGTACAGGTCCGGATCAATCCCCATGCATAACGCAACTTTCGTAAGACGGATTTAGTTGATAACGTTCAAAAGACCGTTTACCGTGGCCTACCCACATAAAACAAATCGAACGTACCGCTCCGTATGCCCACTACGCAACATGCTTTCACGCTTTTCACAATTAGCATGTTTCACATGTTCCTGTTCGTGGACTCTCCAACCCCCAACGCCCATCTTTGAACTAGAACCACGCTTGGATCTAGGGTATTCATCGCTAAAATTTCAGTCCGATTCGTTTCTTCTTGCGGGCTCTAGCTCGCAGACAGCGACCACGCCGAAGACGGCGAAAAACAGACGACATCGCAGTGGGCTCGACTACTACGTAGTGAGCCTAAAAATCTACGCTTGCTGCATTATGCACCTGTTTCGCTGATAGCAACAGTCAGATTTCCCTATTCTGGGCTCATTTGTTCGGCACACGTTAAGATTAAGTTGAAAAAATTTCGCAAATAAAATTTTGATTAAATTTAAATTTTTCGAACGTCGTTGCAAATTAAAATAAAAAATTTCGACAAACAAAATTTATAATAAAATTTTAAAAGTAATATAAAAAAGAAAGTGGTTAATTAAAAAACACAATGACAATCTGTTTATTAGCCTCTTGTCTCCCACCCGTCTTGTAGAATTCTACACACGTGGCACAAATGAAGCGGCTGTTCTTCGGCGCGCTAGTGGCCGCCGCTGTGGCTTTGCTCTTGCAGCCGGCGCTCACCGAAGAGCCGCCAAGAGTGGCCGCCGTTAAGGCTAAAGTGAAAAAACGCGCAATAACCTGTTCGGACAACGTTCCGGAGGACGGCCAATCCAACACTCAAGAAGGAGAAGATCCTCGCGACGTCACCGATTCACGATTCCAGCAAACCAGGAGCCGATTCACCCACAAAGACGACAGCTCAATCCTAGCTATAGTCCCCAAATCGGATGATCGCCCTGTTGACGAGAACGGCTTTGACGAAGACGGGTGGCAGCGTCGCTGGCAACGTCCGCACGAGGATGCGCGTGTGTCGAAGAGCTACCGTATTCGCCGCTCTGACGGCGAACCCAACATCGCCAAGATCGTCGATGACGAGGCTACTCCGGTGGCGGAAGCGTTTGCAAAAGGCAAGAACGAGCGCGAGGCGGAGAACGAGTGGCTGCAATCGTGGCAAGAGTCGACCGAGCCGCTCTTCGTCTTCACGAGTGTGAAGCACTTTCGAACGCGACTCTTCCTGGCCACGAAAAACATTATCAGCACGTTAGGGCACGTTCTATCCGCCGGCGAGCTGCCTGGCTTCGAGATGGTGAAAAACGAAGTGTGGCCGTGGCAGGTGGGAAGAAAGAAGCGAGCCGTGTCAACCACGGTGGCAACGCATACGGCAGGTAATCGACTTGCACGAGCTAATGTAGATTTTTCATTTAAAAAATCCTAGAAGCACGATGTACAACAAAGATTTCGTGTTTGGTCGAAGGTCCTTCTCACTTGTCTGTGCGTACTCTGCATTTACTTCGCGCAGATTGCTCGCAAACAGAATACGAAACCTATGAAGAATACGTGAAGACGAACACCTCTCTGCGCGTCTACCTCAATAGGACCAACCTCGTCTACTACATCAACACGGCGAGCTTCCTTAAGGTTTGCTGTGCTAATTGGTAGCTTTCGGAAATTGCAATCATATACCTTCCTCTATGACATCGAACCGAAATTTTTCGACCAATCAGAACCGCGCAACGATTCGTACGAGTACCGGATTGATGTCGAAAGCTCTTTCAACTACTTTCCTAGGATCATCCCTTCTCGGTCGACTCGTCGCTTGCGTGCGCTTTCGATTTGGTTAAAGCCCACGCGCTTCTCGTTTATCGACACTGTCTCGGATTGCGCACACTTCGCTTTAGGTATTGAAGCGTTGCTGGCGGCTGATTCCGTTTCTCAAACCATGTATAAGTTCAATTTACATGCTCTTTTTCAGCTGCGACAAGCAAACGCAACAATGCTGCGGCCTGGAGTGTTGCGCGCGAGACGCGTTTCTCACCACCGTTGCCGGGAATAGCAGCGAAGAAATCGTCGATGCATTCAGGAAACACTACGGTAGGGGGAAAATTGGTAACAAGTGCATAACTACCTTGAATTTGGACGCATGAACGGCGGCACCAGTGACGTCAGCGCAAACTCGCGTTCTAATCTCGACTTCGACTTCCAAAGTCCGAAAATACTCAGTGCTTCTTTGTCAAAGTTGACCGCAGCCGTCCAAAAGTTCTACATAGCGCGGCAGCTGGGTGCAATTTTTAAAACTTTTGGGAACAGATTCTTTTCGCCGTAAAAGATACGCCACAAAATCTGCGCAGCTCCATAAATATGCTATTGTTTCGTCATACGCTTTGTGTGATAAAGGTAAAAAGAAAACGAACCAATCGGAGGGCGACTCGGACGAAATCGAAAGGCAGAAGAAAGATCTACTGATTAAGAACGTACGAGACGCTACCGCGCACAACGAACGATATAGACAAGGAAAGGAATGGTATCGAATGCGCATTGACCGCGACGCCAACCGGGTAAAAGTGAATGATCGTCAATGTGTGGTCTTCGAATCAATTCAAAGTTATTTTTAGTAATTCGAAATTCTTAGTAGTTCTTGGCCTAAGTTAGAATTGGACCTTGTGCTTTCAGACTATGCATGCACGCGTTCGCAGAACCTCTAGATAGAGCACGAGTTCAGGCCGAACCCGAACCCGACCACTGAGTTTTGACCCGAAACCAAACCCGGGGTGCCGAACTTTCAAGTTTAGTGAAAAAATTTTGTTCCGAAAATGAAATCAAAATTGTGTACTTTTTAAGCTAAATTTTAAAAGAATTTCCGTTTACGGCGGCAATTTTGCACTTCATACGTCTTCTTATCTCCTATTGGTGTTATAATTTTGAGTAAAACGCCTGCGGCACAAATTTCGGACGTCTGCATATTCTACCTGCTGATAGACCTAAACCGAACCCGAACCATATGACTTGAAAACGTCCCGAACCCTGCAAAAACGACCCGAACCGGCCTCTACCTCCAGACCATGCTATTTCTTTTGCCACCGACGGACAAATACTTTGCATTTCAGATTGACGGCGACAGAACCGGTTATGGCTACGACGCTGATAACCGTGTGCTCTTCTCGCGCTACAGCCGTATCAGCAAGTTTTTCAAACTTTCGCATGATATTCAGCTACCAAAAGAAGTCAATTGGCAAAAGAGAGGCGTACTCTCGCCTGTGAAAAACCAGGTTCGAGAGTAATAAAAACGCGATTTTGACAAAATAATCTCATTTCCACTTTAAGGGAGATGCCGGAAGCTGTTGGGCATTTGCCGCGGTAAATCCTTGGAGCAGTAGATTAGCACCTGTATGTAGCGCTTTTTGCATGTTCTGCGTTGTTTCGCGTTTGTCTTGGTTCATCGCACGCCCTAATAATCTAACCACGACGCTCGGTCGCTTTGCTCACGTTGCAGACAGGCGCACTGGAAGCACATTGGGCCATGCTCACGGGACGCGTGCTCTCGCTCTCGGAGCAAGACCTGATGAGCTGTGAGAAGCGGGATCCGAAACAACCACGCCTGTGCCACGACGGCGGCTGGCCCATGCAGGCGTTCGACTACGTCAAGCTTCGAGGCATTCATAACGAAAGCTACTATCCGTACATGGGCGGGGTATTCGGCGGCGGCTTTTTGTGACTGTAGGAGACTTCTTACCAGTTCAGAACTTTCGCATAGTGCTCCACCGAAGAAAACACATGGACAAGAGGCAAGTGTGATGATGAGCTGGGTGCCCTACGCCATCGACTCTACGAGCACAAGCGCGAGTCTGGAATATCTATCTGGCCGAACGACGAAAGGTCTCTCAAGTACGCCGTCGCCGCCTTCGGACCGGTCGTCGTGCCTTTCTACGCAATCTCGTTAGGATTCACTTTGTATCAAGACGGTAGGCATATCAGCTGTTAGCACGCAGGCTTTGTGTGGTGGCAGATACCACATTTTGCGCTTGCTCCAGGCGTTTTTCGGGAACAGCTTTGCCCGACATCGCACCAACCGGACCACGCGATGCTCATCGTCGGCTACGGTGGCACGGATGAACGGCCGTAATGGATTGTGAGAAACAGGTCAATGTTGATTGATTCATTGACTGATTGCTTGGCTGAGTGATCGATTGATTGGCTTGAATGATGCAATTTCTTGGCCAGTTCAGAAAAGTTGCAATTTCAAATTTTTCTCATTTATAATTCATGCTTCAGTTCGCTGCCCATATGTGCTCGTGTTTCTTTACAGCTGGGGTCCCGAATGGGGCGACAACGGCTACGGACGAATCGCCCGAGGCGTCAACCAGTGTGGCATCGAACAGTTTCCACATCTGCCAACATTGAGAGAAATCGAGAGCTCAAAACTGTCGCGAGGCTGCTTCATGTACACTTACGCGGAGTTCACAGTCGTCGACGAAGCGTCGTGCCGAAGTCGCTGCGCGCAAGAACGCGACCTCTGCGACGACTACAGATTCGATTCCAGCGTTCAGCAGGATCAAGCCATCCTGCCGGGTCTAGTCAACCTGCAGGGAAGAAACTGTTTCCTCTTTTTTTCCGACTGCAGCGATCGAGCATATCCGCTTAAACACGAGGCTAACAAAGATCTGCTCTCCCTTGTGAGGGACGGAGATGACGCTAACCTTCGACTCGCTGATTACGCCGATAGCGACGATGTAGGACGTGAATGCACAACGTCGTCGGCCGGGCCGGACAGCAACTCTGAAGAGCAGGGTGTGTTCTCGCTCGCAACACATAGAGGACACTAAAGAATATGCTCTGGGGAACGGCCTGAATGAGTAGCTAAACTTTGTAAGAGGTGTCGATTGGACACTTGAGGAGACGATTTTGCCATCGTTTCCTTCTGGATCAATCACGCTTAGTAAACCCTTTTGCCAATTTTTAAGACGTATTTATAAAAAATATGACCAGTTTGTGTGAAAATATTCTCCAAAAAATATTTGCTAAGATAGAAAAATGTTGATCATGTGGGTCAAAACTAGGATTGCAGTTTAGGGGGGGGGTAAAAACTTTGCCCCTCATCCCCATGCGGCCCTCAACCGCGCTGAACGCTTAAAGTTCCTAAGCGTCAAAGTCACGATAGGCGATCGCACACGGCAGGCATTCAGCAAACAAGCAGCTGACGAGTTCACCGCATGTGCATTCAGCGCAAAGTGGTCCCCGCTATTCGGCAAAGCACTCGACGATTGCTGGGACCGACTTCTCGTACCGACAATTGTGCGTCGTGTTCGCGCACAGTTGACGAAAAATGCAGAACTTGTAGCGGTCGCAACATTCGCTAAGAATCTACGTGAGCTTCTCCTACAAGCGCCGTTTCGTGGCAGTGTTATCATGGCGATAGATCCCGGCTTTTCGAATGGCCTCAAGGTTGCTGTTATTTCATCGACAGGTATTACATATGTAGTGTAGACGATTTATGTTTTATATAATACGATTTTCATAAGTTCATACCATCCACTTTGAAGGTGAGGTATTGGGTAATCCCCTCAAATTATACCTCCAAAGTCCGTTCTCCGACATCAATCTGAATGGAGGGACTGCCCGCTCTTTGGTCGAACTTGTTCGTCGCTTCACGTGCGAAACCATTGCGATCGGTGATGGCACTGCGTGTCGTCAAACGGAGGAGTTTGTTGCGAAACTCATTCAGGGGGGTTCGTTTGCGCCACTCAATGTGAAATACTGGTAAGCACGCGTGTTGAATGCCGCATAAGTGTGCGGAAAAGTCGAGAGGAATCTATGGACTATCGATAGCAATGGGGGAGTGAACTTGGGAACAATTGAACATTACGGAACGCTAGCCACTGCCTTACGTTTTCATGTAGAACAATGTATGCAGTCTAAACAAGACAACTTCTGTTCACTTTTGACCGACCCTTTAGTATTTATGTTGTGCACGTCCGGAAGTGTATGGGTATGTAGATTTTTACTTTCATAAACATGACTTGTCGTTATGTATGCATATGAGATGGCATTTTGATTTGTTTTCTATGCATACTTTGTGAATATTTGCAGTATAGTGAACGAAGCTGGTGCATCCGTCTACAGTGTAACACCGTTGGCGGAAGAGGATCTGCCGAATATGGACCCGAATTTTCGTAGTGCTGTTTCACTTGCGCGTCGATTGCAGGACCCGCTATCCGAATATGTGAAGGTCGAACCGAAACACCTTGGTGTTGGAATGTATCAGGTACATTATAATTTATATTGCTTTCTCTGCTTAATGTATGTTGGAAATTCATAGCTCGTGTGCGATGCTTGCAAGAGTTTAATGTAGGTTTCACCTTGTTTGGCTAATTTTCAAAAAGTTCACTCGCTACGGATGATTTTGTATCAAATCGTCAAAGCCAGTTTAATTAAACTATTTTTAACGAACGATAGTTTGCACGCTTTTCACGTGACCTTCGATTCACGTTTTAACCCAGCAAATCGCGGGTCTTTAACAGTTTCTCCGCATTGGCACCACCGCTTGAAATGATTGAGGGTTCGTTTTACAACTAGACGAATTGCGCTTTTTTGCAATGATCTGCGATTTGCTAGGTTTTGCTGGCTAAGTTAAGCAATTTGTGTCTGAGGTCACGATTTTTTTGGTTCACGCGGATTGGCATCACATCCGTCAGCGTGAACGCAGTGTCCATCCGACGCTCGGTGTTTTGCGCAAAATACGAGCTACAGTATTACTGAAGCTTCTCACCGCGAGGGGAGGGCCGAAGGGCTGAAGCGAGTGATTAAAAAAAATCGCGGTTCCGCTCTGTCTCAGGGTCACACGCACTTTTGACCACTGCGCTACAGTGCACCTAGAATGAGTGGCATATCAACAGAAGCGTCTCAATTAGCTCTATGCTATCTTCTGTATTGCAACGCGCGTCGTGCGATGTCAGAGCGTCACGCAATGGAACAACCCGTACATATGTGTGTGCTTTTTAAGCATGACATTAGCGAGAAGCTATTGACCGAGAGTCTTCACGGTGTCGTCGAAGAATGTGTCAGCTTCGTCGGCGTTGATGTGAATGCAGCTTCTGCACATTTGCTTTCGTATGTAAAGTACATAGAATGTATGGTGTCGAGGAACAGAGAGACAATTTTGAATATTTCAAGGCATGTTTCCGGCTTGAACAAGACGCGTGCAACGAACATCGTTCAACACAGACTCGAGAACGGACCGTTTATGAATCGCGAACAACTCAAACTCGTTAAGCAGATCGGCGAGAAGACGTGGCAACAGTGCGCTGGCTTTATTCGCATCAAACCGGCAACTGCAGCGATTGACTCTACCTCTTCTATCAGCAGTGCAGCCGAGCTTGCACCAGACGTTGCTCAACTGTAAGCGTACTGCACAGTAGTCCTGAGTATTTGTGTACATGCACTTCTATGTATGCTTCTGACATACTTGTCAATGGATTGTGCAGCTGATTGTGATACCATACGGTGTAGGACCTTGTCGGGAAGTCGCAAACGAAAAGCACCAACCGCAGGTGCTCAATCCTCGAAATCCAAACGAGCAAAGAAGGACATCGCCTTCAAGTTTGAGCCACTCGACCAAACGAATATTCATCCAGAGTCCTATTCTGCTGCTAAAAAGTATTCAGCACGTATTGTCTACGTACTGTATGCAGGGGCGCCCCTACGGGTGGAGCCGTCCGGAGTTGTATAACTAATGGAGAGGAGTTCCAATCTATGCGCGTTTTGGCTCGACGGATTTTACTCGCGCTGCATCAACCCTCGTCTCGGGCGTCGACGGCGAGCATGCAGCAAGTCTGCTGTTCGGCGTCTCGCGCGAGCGGGCCAGTTAACGGTCGAGCCGGTCCGAACGTTTTGTCAGACTGTGTCGACCCGCTAGAGGAGGAGCTGGAACGCTGCCTTTTTCATTGCGCGGCGCTATCTTCGCGTCGTTCGCTCGTGACGCTCTGGCCACGTCACTGTAGCTGTCGGCCTCCCCGCCACTTGATGCGGATGGATGCCGGCGGCGTCGGGATGTCTTCCACTGACTCGTGGGAGCGATGCGTTTTGCTGCCGGGCATGCGACGGACGAGGCACGAGGAGCCGGGTCAATGGGCATCGTTGGCTCTTTTGCGTCGCCAGACATGCAGCTGGAGGCAAGAGGGACGCGACACCTCGTAGAGGGCTGAACGTCTCTTGTCGAAGTGCAACCAAGGCAGCGCTGTCGGCCTCTTAGCCAAGCTGTCTGATTCCTGATTCCGCGTGGAGTTATAGTTCGTCAAGGTTTTTTACTCCACCCTAAATCGTGTGGGCGCCCCTGGTACGTCTTTGTATCGTACATCTTTCAGAACTTTTCTTGTCTCTTCTTGTCCAGACTGTTAAAAGAGATCGTTCGCATTCCGGAAATATCCAGCATCGGCTCTCCGGCATTCCGCGACGCGATGACTCAGTTCTCGCAGTCGTTCAGCACAACAACGACACTAGCCGATCGTGAATCACTCTCTACCAAACTCGGTGTTGGTCTCGAAACACTCCGCTTCATCATCGATTCTCTCCGTCTGCCTATCGACTACGACTATCGCGATAGTATGTAACTTCAGTATGAATGCGCTTTTATCGACATGCGGTGTTGTAGAGTTTGAGAAGCGTGCCTTTCGAAGCAGTGTGCGGACGTTCGACGACTTGAGTGTTGGGCAAACACTGAGCGGTATTGTGAAGAATGTTGTTCCTGGACTCGGAGTTTTTGTCGATGTTGGCTGTGGTGGGTTTATGTACAGTATGTGTATACAATGTCGTGTGCTTCGTTTGTTTTGGAACATAGGAAAGGACGGGCTTGTTCCTCAGAGATATGTTTCGACTGTAGGTTCTGTCGATAATCTGCAGGTTAGCTCCGCTATCTAATGTGTCTGTTACATGGCGTTTACTTGTACGTACGTGTTTACGTACGTACTGTGTACACGCGTTTGTTTTAGGTTGGTGCTCGCGTTTGGGTCAAAGTTGCTGAACTGAATCGTCAGAATCTCCGAATTAGTCTTCGGTTGACCGCACCTGAAGCGGAACTCGCGAGTTGAACGTCGTGCAAACATTCACACTTTCTGCTTCTTGCGGCCTTATTGTGCGTGCATCGCAATGCAGATGTAGGTGTGCGAATGTGTGTGCTTCGTTCTCTACTCGACATGGCAGCTGTATGCGTACAGTACTTGTGACTCCGTGTGTTTCCGCCTCGTTGGTTATTGATGTCTGCCATCTTGTTGGTTATTAACTTTCTCGCTTCTCTTCTCTTCCGTGGCTTTATTGAACTATACACTTTTGGTGACACCCTTTCGGGCCTGGACGATACGTGTGACGACCACGATGGGCTAGGAGACCACTAAATCTTGAAATGGACCGACCGAGTCTGTCGAAGATGGAGGCACTCGGGTTCAAGTTTAGTGCCGAAACTACGTAAAACGATCAGATTGCACAACACTCATACGTTATCAGCCTGAAAAGTAGTCTCGCAAACGACAAAAGTAACGTACGTTGTGCGTGTCAGTCTATTTTAAGAACGAAACACTGGAAAACAATACCTAGTTAGTACTGACTTGACTTAAATTTATATAACGAACTTTTCTGAACGATCTGTCAGCTGAGGCTCTGTCTCGTTCTTCATACATATTCCGAATAAACATCTGAAACAACTGTCGTGGGACGTGCCTCGAATACACGCAGTTATGGTAAAGCCAATCAAACGACGAGAAGAACACTGGCGAACATTTTACACTGTCGAATAATGGGGCAATTACTCGTTCTTCACGTTTGCCTGAACACACTCGGCTTTGTGTCTGTCGTGTGCTTGAACTCGGACCAACTACGAACCGCGTGTCTACTTGCTTCTTTCTCTTACTAAGACTTGATCGACTCAGTCGGACCGCAAAACACAGGAATGGCACTCACCAGCTTCATCGAAAGCATCTCGGCACCGGAAGGCGACTTGGCGCTCTCACTCGGTCAGCTCGTTTTCTCCGCGGTCATCCCGTGCATCGTTGCAACGATGGCGATCATGCTCTGCGGCAAGAGTGCGAAGAAGCCAGAGCTGCCGAAGGGCGAGGAGGATCTGCCCGAAGAGCTACCGGTGGACGAAGCTCAGTCAGCGGCTGCCACAGCCGCCGATCAGCCGACACAGGCGGGCAGCATCGCGGGTCCTCCGCTGAGTGACGTCAGAACAGAATGCAAGTCGATCGTCCGCGGCACGGAAGGAGGCAAGTCTGAAGCTGAAGAGCGACGCCAAGGGGCGCCAACGGAGAACGTACGCAAATAGCATTCGTGTGCAAGTGCTAGCTCTGTCTGCACCGTCTGCTAGTATTGCCGTACCGCCTATGCCTGACTGTATGCCTGCTTCTCTCTTCTGTATTGGCTTGCCAGCTCGTCGCCTCCCATCTGGTTAAGCGCGTAATACACTCAGTTTTTCGTAACATTGTATGGCATTTTTCTGCATTTTTGTTCGAGCGTTTTCTGCAAAATCGTAACATCGTATGCCGTTAGTTTTTGTGAGTGTATTACGCGCTTTAGCTACCTTCCTGTGTTCTCGTGCCTCCGCATGTGAGTGTCTGCTGCAGCTGCTGTCTTCCCTGCTTACTTCCACTCTGTGATTCCCTTTGGCCTGCTGCTGCCTGCTTATCACTTTGAGTAGCCGTCTTTATTGTGTGCAGTCTGGGATCTCGACGACGACCACTGTCAGTCAAGCCAAGAGCGTCAGTGGAGCGGAAGGGGAGGGGAAAGAAGGAAACAGGCAGAGGGGAAAGGGAAGAGGGAAGGATTGAAAAAAAAAGAAAGAAGAGGGGAACGAGGGAGGGAACGAAGGAGGAAGGAAAGAAAGAGGGAAACAGGGAAGGGGCAGAAGGGAAAGAGGAGGCAAGGAAGAAAAGGCGGAGAGAGGAAAACGGGAAGGGTAAGAGGGGAACGAGGGAGGGAAGCAAGAAGAGACGGAGGGGGAGAAAAGAAGGATGGAGGAAGGGAAGGCGGGAAGCGGGCAAGGAAGGACGACGTCGTGGCGGCCACAACGGGCATGGCTAGTTATTTTCCATGAGGTGTCTCGTGATGTATCGGAAGTGTGCGATACACCGGGGTGTCTCGCAGCGGTAGTGTACGATACACCATTAAAGTTGACGGCCTTAAGCAACGAGCTGCATGTCATGCGAGTCCGACTGAGTAGAAAAATATCACACGAGTTGCAAACAACAACAAAGGTTCGCAGCGAAATTATCCGAACGCGCGACGGCGAATAATCGAAAATATAGTGTGACGCAAATATCGATCAAAGGCTGAGATTTGTATACGGGTAGCACGCAACGCAAGCAAGTCGGTCTAAAGATCACGGTATATGCGTGATCACAACTAGGGCACTCAACTCGAACGGACTAGAACGCTAGAAACAGCCCTCTTGTACTCTTCACCAACAGTACACTCACACATACATAGAGTACAGTGTAGTGTAGTATACACACGTCATGCTGCAGAATTAGAAAAAAAAACAAGAGACACAGTGGAGTGGAAAAGAACGCTTTTTGAGGAGTGAGTGTGGCACCGGCGAGGCGAGCACCGGCGGGGCGGACGCGCGGTGCCCAGCACAGCAAGCCCTGCTTATCGCGTGCACCAGGACAGAGAAGATAGCAAATCAGTCATCGTCTGTGAGCCCACCGCCATCGTCGTCGTCCTTGTCCGATTTCGCGTAAGTGAGCAGCTGGTAGAACATCAGGCTAAGACTGACGTTAACTGCGACGACAAGGAGAAGCAACTTCCTCTTCGATATCCACTCCTTCAAAGGAAAGCATAGTTCGTCACATCGCGCTATCGAGATCTACGTTTCAGCTTATAGCCTCGGAGGCACTGGCTTTTGCCGGCTTTGGACAAACACTACTTTCCAAATAATACCCCGTCCGTTCAGTGAAAAGCGCTCCAAAAAGACGCGAGGACTTTAGCACAGGTTGCATTGCAACTGCTTTCTTTGCATCAAATTTTCCCACAATAATCCACACTCAGCTTCTGTGCAAAAACTGCAAATTCCACCGATGCCTTCGCAAAAGTTTCGCATACTCTCGTCACAGTGTGAAGGGGTGATCAAAGAAATGATTTTCCAAATAGTGTCCTCCTGTCACAGGCTCTAGCAAGGGCTCTAAGCGGAAACGTGTTCGTAGTCATGCATCCTAACGTCGGACAGCTCAGCTTTATCCAGTGCTAGAATTGTGAAACATCGTGCCAAAAGGCGCGCGGGGAACTGCGTGGGCAAAGTGTAGTGAACCAGCGCTATAGAGTGGCATAGCAAACTTTTTTCCTCCGCGTGGGCAACGTTACAAAAAAGCTGAATAATCCTTAGC